>JAEANM010007329.1:0-17820 GCA_017656035.1 Myanophis thanlyinensis
GAGACCCCTGTGTGCTGGCTGAGGAATTCTGGGAGTTGAAGTCCACAAGTCTTCAAGTTGCCAAGATTGGAGACCCCTGTGTGCTGGCTGAGGAATTCTGGGAGTTGAAGTCCACAAGTCTTCAAGTTGCCAAGATTGGAGACCCCAATAAATCTGTGTCCTGAGATGATAATTTAGTGAATATTCATTTATTCCCTGTTGGCCTATCCTTTTTGGTTTGCTGTTCTCCATGCTGTTTTGCTGGAATAGTTTTATTATAGGTTTAGTGGCTTGGTATAGTTTTATTTCATTTCTAGCAGATGTTATTTTATCTATTGATTTAGGATTCTTCGGGACAGAACTAAGCTACTGTTCTTTAGCACAGGAGAAGGCTTAAAGTATGCCTGTTTACAGAAATGCAATCATTTTTCAAATCCCTTCCTTTTCTCTATCTCTGCTCTCTTGGCACCAATAGCAAAGGAGCAAAGGGCCGAGAGGATGCCCTTGACTCAGAGTCTTCTGCTCTGAATTCTCCATCCTGCTGAGTGACCACATGATGTGGCCAAAGAATGAATTATTCTTCTCTCCTTTTGCTAACCTAAGCCTCCCAAGATCATGAAGCAAACTCCTTGTCCCAATAAAACCTCTTTTATTTAGGTTAAAGGGAATTCTTTAACCTTCGGCAATGGACTTATATAGACCTATATCAGTCTTGGAGAGTGGCCAGGCTGAAAACTTCCAAACGCCACGCTGTAGACGCAATTACTCGACAATTATGTTTAAACATATAAAAGGAAGTACATGTTCTGACCTAGGCCTTCCAAGATGAAGAAACAGACTCCTCGTCCCAATAAAACCTCTTTTATTTAGGCGAAAGGGAATTCCTCTCCAGTAAAATCCCGGCAAACAGTTCACAACTACCGAGCTTTATCAGTCTTGGAGAGTGGCCAGGCCGGTATCTTTCAAACTTCACACTGGAGGGCAATTACTTGGCAAGAAGTCAGGGACAGATGTTCACCCTAATAAACTGAACTAATTGTTTCCTGCAAACTCCCCTGCCCCTTTGCTCCTCTTTTAATCCCTCTGGGAGGGGCCATTCACTGCCCACCTGTGCCTTTACTCCCGAGTCGGCCCTTGTTCCTCAGCTGTTCCCTTCTCTTGCCAGCTCTTTGCATGCTCACATCGGGAACAGGCTCCAGCTGTTCTTCTGCCCCACTGATATCTGACTCTGATAACTGTCAGACAGCCCTGGCCCCATCTCCGCCTCCGATGCAGAGCACCCATCAGAGCCTTCTCCAGACTCCAGGACTGGCCCATGTTCCTCCCCAACCTCCTCACTGTCTGAGTCTGCCACCAGCTCCGCTGGCTGCCGGCAAGTCACAACACACCTATCCTCCACTGTACAACACAGAACACAGAATCATGTGGGGTGACAGGGACTTAAAAGGTCTTTTAGTCCAACCCCAATCCCTGCTTGAGCAGGATGCCACTTTATGCCAAATGGCTGTCCCACCTATTTTGAAAACCTCCAGCAAAGGACAACCCCCAACTCCAAGAGGCAAGCTGTTCCACTGATCAACTGTTCTCTGTGCCAGGAAATTTCTTTTAGTTTTACGTTGGATCTCTCTTTGATAAACTTCCCTCTGTTCCTTTCTGTCCCACCCTCGGGTGCTTTGGAGAATAAGACAATCCCCATGTATTGCTCAAAATTTGGACACTTGTCAACTGATTCATATTTATGACAGTGTCCTGTGGACATGTGATCCCCTTTTGTAACCTTCTGACAAGCAAAGTCAATGAGGAAGCCAGGTTCACTGAACAACTGAGTTACTAAAATAACTGCAGTATTCACTTAACAACTGTGGCAAGGAAGGTTGTAAAATGGGGCAAAAGTCACTTAACAATGGTCTCACTTAGCCACAGAAATGTGGAGCTCAATTGTGGTCACAAGTCAAAGGCTACCAGTGTCTACCTCATCAATCAATCAGAACTATTCCTTGCAGATAAGTACTAACCATCTTTATGAAGCCCCTCCTTAAAGGACTACTAAAACAAAGAAATTTCTCATTAGAAAAATCTGTATTTTGCAATAAGAAATTAGAAATCAGTAGCAGTTGACAACGTATTAGGTTTCACACTTACTTAATATCTTCAATGACAAAGCCCCATTGCAATATCTTAGCTATATATTCAACGCTGGTGGGAGGAATCCTGCCATTGGTTAACCTGGGAATCCAGAAACATAGCAAATTGAGAAAAGCCTAGGAGTTTGATTGAACACAGCTTGTTTTCTTATATGTAGCACTTGTGCACTGCACAAAAAAATACTTGTTCATATAGTAACATCTATCTATCTATCTATCTATCTATCGGTTCAAGATTGAACCACTTTGCTTCTTTCAAACCTTATCTCTATTCAACTTGCCAATGAACTGGGGGGAGGGAAGGGTGGAATGGAGTGCTGAGATTATGTGCAGGGATCATGAGAGCCTGGAAACCATCAAGGTCATTACTCCAGGTGCTTGAGAAGGAGATGGACTGTTCCCATAACAAAGAGTCTCATAATTGGACAATGTGAACACCCAGGGATGGAGAGAAAGGGAAGCTATTGTTTAATTAGGCAAGCCTTTGTGTAGGAAAACCATAGCTGGGTTTGATTCTTCAGTACCAAAATGATGTATCTAATAAAGTTTTACTTTTGGGAATTCAAACCTCCCGAGAGTGGTCATTTATTTTGGGTTCACAAGTCAGACAGTTGAGAGGGAAATTTACAATAGAAAACATACAGTGGTGCAAAAAAATATAATTAACAGAAGTAAAAGCAGAAATATGGCATAAGTAAATACTGGGAAATGCAGACGAAGAATTTCACAAACAAGAGGAGGGGAAACAAGTCCGTAGACATCCAGAATCTAATAAAGGCAACAAAGACAGGCATCCAACCCATCCCATGCTTTGGTTTAGATTGGACCTACCAAAGTTTCTGCAGTGCTGGAAAATGTACCAAGGCATCAAATGAGGTTGGTCCTTCAGCATCAGGAAGCGGTGTCTGAGATGTCCTTGAACAACCAAACAAATTAATTAATTAATCAAATGAGGAAACAATGCATCTAATATTAAGCCAAAATATCATTTGTTTTTGGCTTAATGTGACACAGAAACTCACTCCCTGGGCTTTTTTTTTTAGCATTCAGTTATCACTTGGTTTATGAATCCTAGCTTCTTTCAATCATGCCCTTATATCTACCTGAACCCACAACCCTTATTTCTGATTTATTCTCACTCACTTTATTCAACCACAGATAATTTTCTAAAAATACTCTGAAATAAGATTGATAAGGGGGACTCCATAGCTTTCAATAGCTTTGATTGAATTCATATGCTAAACCATGCAAATGATTCTTATAACTATGTGTATTTCTGGTTACTAAGTGGTCTCATTTTCAGGGTTTATGCAATATACTGAACTATAAATTAACCAAATAGATAAGGTTCACACAATATGCTAAACCCAAACCAATTATGGTCAAAACTTCCCAACTAGAAGACTGTATACATGTATTTGCTAGGATGTTACTTCTCCTGCTTAAGAAGGTTCATTTTTATTTTACATTTTTTGCAGGGCCTGATGTGTGAACCCACACACAGTGAAGTAGAGTAGTCAAAGTTTTGACTGACATTAGGGAAGCCCCCTTTCAGTCATTAGAATTCTCAAGGTGACTTTGGGCCCTTTATTTTCCTCTCTGTCCAGCCAAAATGATAGTGGTGTTTACAACAAGGATAAAATCAGAGGAGACCCCCAAAGTGTTTCCTTCAGTCTACCCAAAGAAAAGTGAGGCATGTCTAAACTCTCCATCAGTTAGCAAGTCACTCAAGTCTCCATTCATTGCAGATTTTCTGTCCAGGCAAATGGCAAGAAACAAATGAGAACATAGAATCATAAGACTGGAAGGGACCTCGAGGTTTTCTAGTTCAACCTTCTGTTCCAGGCCAGAAACCTTATAGTACTATCCTGGTCAAATGATTATCCAATCTTTTCTCGAAAACCTTCATTGATGGAACACTCACAACATCTAGAGGTAACCCATTCCACTGTTCAATTGTTCTCACTGTTAGGAAATTTCTCCTTAGTTTTAGGTAAACTTCTATTCATTACTTCCTATTCACCCTCTGGTGCTTTGGAAAATAAATTGACTCTGTCTTCTCTGTGACAATCCCTCAGGTACTAGAAGATGGCTAGCATGCCCCCCTCAATCCCTCCCTTCAATAGGATAGACTTACTCAGTTCCTGCAACTATTCCTCGTATGGTTTAGTTCCAGACTTTTTAACCTCTTTGTTGCTCTTCTGTGCACTTTTTGGTATAATATTAGCAGAACACATTCATAAAATGCTTGGTGGTGACACCAGTAAAGGGCCTTGCTTACCTGTTGACCATATACTCTGCCTTCCCAATCCGAGGAGGAAATTTCTGTTCCAGCGTAAAAAGGGAACCAGTTTTCCTTTTGAAAAGCAAAAAAAAAAAAAAAAGCAAGAAAAAAATGTAGATTGGCTGAAAGATTTAAGGCTATTCTTAGCCCTCTCCCAAAAACCTAAAAGTGAGATTCTACTTGTTTAATCCAGCAATGCACTACCTGCAATGTATTTCCCATGGATTTTCTCTAAGCCTTGTGCTACCTTTCTCTGGCATCTCCTGAGAACCTCAGCACCCCCCAGTGTGATTTCTGTGTAGTTTTGTGTCCTGCTTTTTATTTCTTCTTCTTTATCTATGGGTCCTGGGGAAATGTTGTTTTGTTTCACTGTGTACTGTACTGTATATTGTTGAAATGACAATCAAGCCTACTTGACTTGACTTGACTTCGTAGAACCTATTCCCAAGTTTAAACAACACAATTCTGCGTCACCTCAGCTACAGAGTGCCAGTTAGTGGGGTCCAGAAGGTGACCCTATTTTGCCAAGGTGCCCACTTTATAGAACATTCTGCCTCTGGAAATTAGAAGGACCCCAATCCTGCTTTTCATAAGGCCCTCAAGACCTACTTCTGTGCCTGGGTCTTGGGTTCTTTGTATTAGTGACTGCCGATTGTGACTTTTTTTCTCTCAGCCGCTGTGATTTGTGATTGGAAGGGACGTTGATGCTACCTGATATGCTCCTTCTCTTCATTGGGAGAGATGATCCATATATTAAATGGATCTGCTCTCCCAATCGGAAGGAGAATGGTTTTTAATTATTTTAAGATTGTTTGTCACTGAGAGTTGTCTGAAAGTTGAGTCGTGGCAATTGGACTTATTTTCGTGTTGGTTTGAGACATTCCACTGCTCATCCAAGTGTCTTCATCGGTCAGAACAAGTTAGTTAGAAAAACGGTTGCTGGAATGTACCATTTCCTCCCACACCAACCACAGAGGTTTCTTCTTCAAAAAATTCTCAGTCATCCAAGTAAAACTGTTGAAAGTTGAGTCATGAGGCAACTGGACTTTTTGTTGTTGGTTTGAAACATTTCACTGCTCATCCAATGATGGAGCTGCTTGGATGAACAGTGAAACATCTCAAATCAACAAGAAATAAGCCAAGTTGCCATCACTCAACTTTCAGACAAACACTGACAGTTATTTGTCAAGATGGATGGCGGAAGGAAGGAAGGAAGGAAGGAGGGAACGAACGAACAGATGAGAGCATGTACAGAGTGTAACCTAACTCAGCTTTTGTTATTCCTGCTGAGCTGAGCTCCATTGTAACCGAATGCTCTCTACCTGCAAAAATAAAGCCTCCAGGATAATTGCCAAGTTAACCTCACTTGTAACTTAAATTGTGTATTCTCAGCAACCTAATGTGGGATAACACCTGGGCTATTGTTTTCAGAGGTCCATTGTTTTCAGAGCGCTGAGAAAATCATGACGTTTGCATGAATTAATGGATATGAAATTTTGTTTCTAACACTACGATGATCTACGCAAGCACTGTGTAAAACTATAAGAAGTTCAAGAAAAAGTTTTTCTGTGCACCTGCTTCTCTCTCTCTCTCTGCTTTAAGGGTGGGAGACAAAATGTTGTCCAGCTGTGCTTTTGGCCAACAACAAAGCTGATTATCAGTTGCCTTGTGTTCAGAGTTTCATTGGATTTGTCAGATTCTGAGCTGCACTCAGGAAGGAAGGAAGGAAGGAAGGATATGATCCAATCTACTCAAAAGCCATTATATCCCCAGCTGCAATCGAAAACAGGGCCTGAATAGAACCCTACCCTACCGAAGGCAATCAGTCAACAACAGAGATGGAGGATTTAATTACATGATGGCGATCACTTCTCCCTGGACTTCAGCAGCCAGACTCAGGAGGGCAGGAAAGCTTTCGTCTGTCACCCAGGGTTCTTCTATGCTACAAGACAAAGCGGAAGTGCTGAGAGAAGCACTGAGTTTCCACTCAAAAGGTCCCTCATGGTTTTCCCTGTCATCATAAAAGAATCCTAGACCACATTCACACAGAGATATTATATTATCAGCATATGGCATCATTACAGCAGCCAGGAGACCATAATGCTATTGCAGAGTAATAGTTTGGCTTGCCAAGATACCAGCCCTGTTATTGGGCACGCTCGCACACTTCCTAAGGTGTGCCAGAGGAGAGCAAGCTGGCTTTGTACCAGAAAGACAAACGGATCTTCCCAAGGCCCCCTTCCTCCACCAGAGCTGCCTTGCAAATGGGTGCCGCAAATGGAAAAGTTTACAGCCACCAAAAATCTGCCTGCCTGCACAGAGCACTAGCTCGTCTCCCTATCAGTGGGGTCTATTTACTCACATAGAACATGATTTCAAACTATTAGGTAGATAGAAGTTGAGGCAAGTGATGGTAGCTCACCCTGCCATGTAGAGCTAGGGCTCGAACCTCTGGAGCCGAGACCATCTCTGGCATCCATCACTGAGCCACCATGCCTCCTCATGCAGAGGTGAACTCTAGATATCATCAGTGCAATGTTATCACCTAACTGGGTGATGAAATATCTGAAAACGACCCATCTAGTTCCAACACCAAAACCTCCATAATTCAATCCTGAACTGCAATATTCTCTTCTGAAAGTTCCACAGAACTGGAAGTAATAATAAGACAAGGAACAAAACAGAATTTCTTTGCATTTTCTATTTCCCTGATTATGTACCTACTTACCTTATTTTTTGCATGCCAGTCGATCTCTTTAGAGTCCTAAGAAGAATTGTGGCACTTCCGAGTGTCAGGCCATTATTTATTGATCTAGGAACAAATATAATAAAAGCTAGTGAAAAAATCTGGTTGGATAGCTCCTAACCAAACCATCAGACAGAAGAACATTATGAAGGCTAGTGTGTAAACTCACATGAAATTGCTCAGGGCAGTGCATGCTTCCAGCCTACTCAACATCATTGCCAGATCTTCTTCTTGGAGGTTGCATTCCTTTAGACTAGAGGGTTAAAAAGAGAAAATCAACTCAATGACTTCTTGTGCATAGTTTAAGAAACCAGGGGATTGACTACCCATTTTCTATCCTTGGCTGAATTGGTTGGATTCTGAATAAATGCCTAGCCATCTCTTTATTCTCCCTCCTGCCTTCCCATCATGAAGGAGAAAGAAAAAGATAAATAGAAAAAGAGTTATAAACTTTCCACTGTGGTCTTCCCAAGTCCAGATAGCCATCCTGGTGGGGAACATGGTTTGCTTTTAATTTACTAAGTCCCCAGCAAAAAGATAATTTCCCATGACTAATTTCTCTTAGATAAGTATGTACGTATGTGTGTATGTATGTATGTATATATCTCCCCCTTTTATTATTTTATAAATCACTTAAGGCAGCAAACACACCTTTCTCCTCCCCTTTTTCGCACAACAGGGAGGTGAGGGAGGGAGTAGTAGAACTTGAAATTAGGAGCCCAATTAAGTAATCATGTTTAGCAAGTTGTGTGAATTCAACCATCATCATTTTGAAAATCGTATCTCAGATGGATAGTTGTAATAAACACACACAAACACACACAACACCTTGCACTAAAGTTCATTTATATTTTAAAGGATAGAGAAATTTGCAATAAAATATTGTAGAGGAAATTACCTTTTTTAAAAAATATTCATTAGGAATGATATATTTCCAACCAATATGGATGAATTAGGTGACTTCATGGTGAGCTTTAGCAGTTCTTGTAACACAGGCTTTGAGCATTGACAGATTCTAGAAATAGTGTACAAAATACTCTAAATTGCTAAAAAGAAGAATTTGAATAATATTTCACTTACCTCAGGATCTTTTGAGGTTTATCTTTTTTCTTGAGTGTGATAAGCAGCATTTTTTCAGGGCACAAACTGGCAAAGAAAGAAAAAATAGACAATTGGGGAAAAAAACATGGACATGCCTGTTTATTCTGTTCAAACCTTAAAATTATTCTCTGTTCCAAGATCCCCAGGTTTGTTTGGTTTTTTAAGAAAAAAATATGCCTAGAATTTAAAACATGCAAACAAAAAACATTGCAGGGTTTTCTTTTCCACCTTCTAACAAATGTAGCAGAATCTACAAACATTCAGAATATCAGGAAGCAAAAAACCAAAGTTCATATTTGAATGCTTCACAAGATATATAGGTGGAACTAAGCTGAATTCTGGCTCTCTCTGCAATCTTTCTTTCATGGATCTTCACAAAGAGGCCCAACAACTTCAAAATGGCAGCCACAATCACACAATTAAATCATACATCATGCAATTAAATCATACACCCAACCTTGGCAAGTTTAGGAACTGTGAACTCGCTGGCTGGAGAATTCTGGGAGTTGAAATCCATAGGTCTTAAAATTGCCAAGGTTGGACACCTTTCCCAAACATGATCTACATTAAATTCTGCTTTAACTGCAGAATTGTAATTACTATCTTTATTTTTATTTTTATTTTGTTACCCTATCACATGCTTCAAATCCCAGTTGATATTCATCCTACTTTTGCTTCAACAGTGTTGATTAGGAAAGTCCCTTTGAACATGATTCAATTAAATATCCAAATCAAACTAATGGGTAGAATCTGATGGACACTATCAAGTTCCATGCTTCAAAAGTGACACAAGGGCTCAGAGACGTATTTATTAAATGTGTATGCTACCCATCTCATTCTTTTTTGGTTCAAACTGAAGCACAGAGTTGAACTGCTATTCTGAATTGACTCAAGTAATCCAATGACTTGAGAACCTGGACTAAATTCTCAACAAAACTACTAATCTATTTCTATCACTTTTTCCGTCCAGTCTCTTTTTGATGCCTTCTGCAATAGAACAGGTTAACTTCTAATACCTTTTTATATATTCTCAGCCTACTTCAAATGCTTTTGAACATCCAGCCTGGCTACCTGTCTTCCCTGAAAACCCCATTTCTACATCCACAATAAAACCAAAAGAAAATAAATGTATGGTTATACCTTGCTCGAACTTCAACCACATCATTCGTTGTGGCAAAGAAATTAATAAGCAGGAGAACTCCATCTGGCGAGATTCCATGGTGGTTGATTCTGTGGAAGAAATGACAATTGACAGATTGATTTCACTTTCTTTTAAACCTTAAACGTAACATATGTTACATGCTTTTATTAAAAACTATCAATAATTTTTTCCATGCAGCATTACTAAGGTAAAATCTCATCCTAGATTCTATTGTGTTTGAGTCTATACTAGAAGTGAAATTGATGGATTATTTTCCTCTTGAAAATAAAATAAATGTTTATAGTTTTCTTCCAAAGCAACTCATGGTAATGGCCTCTTTTATTCAAATTTCTTATCTAAAATTCCCAATAACAATTACTGATAGCTTCCCTGTTTCATTTGTGCTTCAATAGCTAGGTCAGTTGCATTGCATATTAAAAGGAGGCTAAAGTTATCTTTAGCATGATTATTCTCCAGAATTCCTGAAAGAAGAACAAGAATCAACAGATGGAAACTTATGAAAGAGAGATCCAATCAGAAACTAAGGAGAACAATTAATTAGTGGAATGGCTTGCCTCTATATATTGTGGATGGTTCATCACTGGAGGTTTTTAAGAAGAAGTTGGACAGCCATTTGCCCAGGATTGCCTAGAAGACCTCCAGACCTATGATTTTAGGATTCAACATTTTAACTGAAAAACTAACATATAGTTTTATGGCTCTTATTACATTTGAGCTTGCTGTTATATGTTATAGCTACTTAGTGGGTCATTGGCCATGAGCAAATAAATCAATGAGCATTTGGAGCAATTATGGTTCAATGGGCCATGGGAATCTAGGAAATGATGAGTCCCATAAGTACAGAACTGGTGAGAAAGACCCAACCACCAATATAACCTGGAGAAGAATAAGAGTCTATGGAGATTCTCAATCATCCAGGTCACAGTTGTCCCAAAGGTGCTTTTTTCCAAGAGGCAATTGGACTTTCTTGGGGGGTTTTCTTTGAAAATGTTTATTTCTCATCCAAGAAGCTTCTTCAGTTCAGAAGTGAAATGTTTTCAAAGAAACAGCAAGAAAGTCCAGTCGCCTTTTGGAAAAAAGCACCTTTGGGAGTACAGTAACAATTATTTTACGTATTTAAAACATTTATATAGCCACCTGTCTTTCCACCACCTCTGGGCGGCTCCCAAACAAAAATAAAAAGACTTATAAAATCATTTTTTAAAACTTTTTAAAACTTTTTTAAAACTATAAAACTCACCCAATTAAAAAACACACAAAAAGGAACTGGCACCAATCAGTTTTAAGATGCAACTTTTGCATGCTCCTAATATAACCACCCATTGTCTGGGAAGAATGGTGATATAACCACTGGCAATGATGTTGAGGATAGGGAGACAGCAGGTTGAGGTTCAACAGATAAAATTGCAATGGGGAGGGGTTCGTCACTTTTCCATAGAATCCCATAACTTTCCTTCTGCTTCTCACACTGAATCTACTTACTTCAATAAGCAGGAATTCTGGATCTTGGGCAAATGTCCGAAAATCCACCTCAATCCTTCATTGTCAAGATAATTCCCAGACAGACTGACAAAGGAATTTTTTTAGAAAAAATATAAGTTTCCAGGATAGATATATTTAAAATGTCCCTATTCAAGGATTATTTAAAAAAAAAAAAAAACTAAGTGTGAAGTTGTTCTCAATGGAATAGTTGGACTCCGTTACTGATGACTTCAGAGCAGTATTTTTAATGATTAAATTTACAGATGACTGAGAGATACTGTATGTCCATGGCGAGTTCTTTTGCAACAAAATGGAATTATTTTATTTATTTATTTATTTATTTTATCAAATTTATATACCGCCCCATCTCCGCAAGGCCTCGGGGCGGTTCACAGCAAATAAAAAACACAGTATACGATTCTAAAAACCATTTTAAAAACATTAAACTTGCTGTCAGTTAAAATCATTTAAGTTAATAAAATAGATGAGTCTAAAAATTTAAAATATTAAGATATTAATATTGATTAAAATAATTATAGGCAGTCCTTGACTTAGAGCCATTCATTTATAAATAAATAAATAAATAAATAAATTTAACAACTGTTTGAAGTAGTAACAGCACTGAAAAAAGTGACTAATGACCATCTTCCACATTAACACCCATTTGCAGCATCCCCACAATCATGGGATCAAGATCCAGATGCTTGGCAACTGGTTCATTTTTATGACGGTCGCAGTGTCCCACGGTCATGTGATCAACTTTTGCGATCTTCAAGCAAAATCAACAGGAAAGCCAGTTTCACTTAACAACTATGTTACTAAACAACTCCACTCATTCACTTAACAATTGCCTTGCAAAGTGGGCAGAACTCACTTAACAACTGACTTGCTTAGCAACATCAATTTTAGGGTGAATTGAGTTGGTAAGTCAAAGACTACCTGTAGTTAGGCCATGCTCTCTTCCAGAATGGTTAAAGCATGACATCTTAGAATCATGAGGCTGGAAGGAATCATCAAGGTCTTCTAGCCCAACCCTCTGCCCGGTTCTGAGTACCCAGTAAACCAGTACCATACTGGTTTCTACAACCCTGATCTCTTACCCAAGCTTTAAGCCATTCATGTTTAGTTTCTCAGTTGTCTGATGCACCGATTTTGTAATTAGTAATTTGGTTTGTTAAACATAACTTTAACAACTATTTTAAAGATTTTAGAACTTCTCTGCTCCATGACCTCTTGTTTTGATTTTTCAGCTATACAGGTAATTTTTAAGTTACTACTGTAATTGAAACTAGTAATTATGGCTATGAATCATGATAGTAATTAATCAGGCCACTACATGACCAGACCCAATTTCACAACTTTTGTGGGAGTCATTAAGCAACTCTGTTGTTCACTATAAGGCATTTTTTGTTGGAAACTGGAAATTAACATCATAAATCAGTCACATGATCACGGGACACTGCAAACAGCCTGGAGTGGTATGGAGTCTTCTGCTTCAACAGAGGGTTGGACTAGAAGACCTCTGAGGTCCTTTCCAACTCTGGTGTTCTGTAATTCTGTGCTTCTAAATAGCCACAAATATTGGCCACTTGCTGAGCGCTCAAAATATGATCATATAAACTGTGTGGGAAGGAAGGAAAATGTCAGAACTTTGAATCCAGGTTATAAGTAGCTTTTTGGAAGTCCATCATAGCTTAGGATGGTCACTAAAGACTTACAACAGTTCATTTAGTGACCATTCAAAGTTACAGCGGCACTTTAAAAGGTGACTTATGACCGTTTTTCACAGTTGCGGCCTTTGAAGCATTCCCCACGATTATGTGATCAAAATTCAGGTGCTTGTTAACTGGTTCGTACCTATGACGGTCACGAGATTGCTTTTTGTGACCTTCTGACAAGCAAAGTCAATGGGGAAGCCACATTCACTTAACAACCAGGTTACTAAGTTATTCACCTCAGTGATTCACTTAACAACTGTGGCAAGAAAGGTCGTAAAATGAGGCAAAGCTCACTTAACAAACAACTCGCTTAACAACATCAATTTTGGACTCAATTGTGGTCATAAGCCAAGGACTAGCTGTAGTTATTGTGGTTGCTGTTGAGTTTTGTTTTGCCGTCTCCATTGTTTCTCAGGCTCACTTGATTCAATTTCTGTTTCATCCATCATCTATTTTAATTAATTTACAATCGGTTCAGAACTTTAACAATCCATTAGTTTAAGTTTACAATTCACTGATATCCCCTATTCACTCTGAGAGTGCAAGGCTGCCGTTCTGGTCTCCTCCCTTATTTTGAATTGACAAGAACTCTAGGGTTGCTCTAGTTGTAGAGTTGTAGAGAAATGGCAAACTCCATGGTTGGTGGAAAGCCTCCTTAATCCCAGTTCAGCATCTCCATCATCTCTCCATCAGTGCCTCCCAACCTTGGCAACCTTAAAATGTGTGCACTTTAATTCCCAGAATTCCTCCCAAGTCCCATGCTCACGAATTTATTACAGAACTTTGCGAAACTGGGAGACCCAACTGTAATAATACTCCTCTCTTACTCCAGCTCTGCAAGTTGGTGACAGTTTTCAAACACGGCACACAGCTCTCTGAGATCTTGCTGGTCGATGCCACAGTTGATGATCCTATTTGAAGACAGTTCAGGTTGAAAGCTAGAAGCAAGTCCTCTTTTAAATGTATAAAATGATATTATAATAATGCATTTGTCTGAAAACTGGCTAATTAACCCAGGAAGAAAAGGGGAAAAGTGTAACTATTGAACATTATTCGGCCAACCAGGGATTGCTATAAAATGTAGTGGACTTTGTTCTGCCTTTGTCTCTTGCCTGACTTCTAATGCTCTCCTCAAAGTAGAGAAGCTGGGACCAAAGCTCAATCTGATTAATTTGAACAAAACACAAATTAAAACAAAATACAATTATTTTGCTTATTAAATTCATGTGCTGCCTATCTTATCAAGGGGATGGCCTACAATCTAGGTGGCCTACAAACAATTAAGTACAACCAACTAATTAAGCACTAACAATGCATTGCCACATATTTAATATATTTTTCATATTGTGCTTTTGCAACAATTTTGGAAGGGCTCTCCAAAGGCACCAAAGAAAAGCCATTCAGCACTGTGACTGCAACATTGAGCGCTCTTGCAAAAGTAAAACAGGAAAGGAAGAGGAAGAAAAGGAGGAGGAGGAAGGAGAAGGAAGGCTGGAAGGAAGGAAGGAAGAAGCTAATCCTACTAACCTCAGATTCAAAATGTTTTTTTAATGCTATGTTTAATCATTTAATTTGGGGGGGCTGTTTGTTTTTCATAATCTCACATACATGAAACGGTAGCTGACCCCTGAACTATTCTGGTCCTTCCCTGGATTTTTAAAGCATGCAAGATTTATCCATGCTCTTGAAGAAAGCAAAAGTGTCATAAGAGCATAAAGGGTTACAGACCTGCAGAAGAATGCTTCACTTGCTTGACTTTCCACAAAACGCAAAAAAGCATTTTTCCTTGATCTAGAAACATAACAAAGAATAGGTTCATTTCCGGAAACCAGATTCCTCCACTGGAATGAGTCATTCTCAAGTTAAAGCACCCAGGACTTTAAAAACAAAGGGAAGTGAATCCAGTTGTTCATCCCACAAAGGGCAAGAGAGCTTTGGTCTCTCTTTGAGCAACATGTACTGCATTGGTGTTCCATGGCTAAGGCAAGGGCATGTGACAGATTTTACAGAGATGCTGTGTACAGGCAGTGCTCAGCTTATGGTTGGCAATGGATCCCAGAATTGCCTCATAACTACCTCATTATGAATTTGAATTTGACTGTCTTGTAGCATTTTATTCATTTATTAAATTTCTATTTCATAAAGATCTCTTTGGATGTTTGCATCTTCTTGGCTTCTCTTCTTCTCATAAAACTCCAAGGAAATGCACAGGTAGCCCTCAACTTCATTTAGTGACTGTTCAAAGTTATAACAGCACTGAAAAAAAGTGACTTACGACCACGTTTCACACTTATGAGCATTGCAGAGACCCCCATGCTGGTTACGGGGACACTGCAATAGTCAGGCAATTAAAATTCAGACGCTTGGCAACTGGCTCGTATTTATGATGGTTACAGTGCCATGGAATCATGTGATCCCCTTTTGTGACCTTCTGACAAGCAAAGTCAATGGGGAAACCAGATTCACTTAACAACCCTGTTACTAACTTAACAACTGCAGTGATTCACTTAGCAAGTGTGGCAGAAAAGGCTATCAAATGGGACAAAACTCATTTAACAAATGTCTCACCTAGCAATACAATTTTGGGGCTCAATTGTGGTCATAAATCAAGGATTACCTGTATTAAGAATGGGTTATCTTGATTGTGGTGCTTCCTCTAAGGGAGAGTTTCCCCATACAACGTCTTTGGAGAATTTTTCTCCCCTCTCTAGCAAATTATGGTAAGTGCAGAATTTCCAAAGGGTGCTTGTGTCTACTCCTACACAAGAAATCTTCTTGAATGGGAGATTAGATTATAGGTTCCACCATTATCAGTGTAGATATATTAATGAACTGGAATAGGCTTGACAACAAGGTAAGCCAATGAAGAGACATAGCAACTAGATCAGCCAATGGGAGCTGATTGGAAACTGAAACAGTATTTGGCTGAAACAGCAAGAAGCCTGGGCATGGCTGTGCTGAGCTCTGAACTGAAAGTGAAACTGAACTCCTCTCCTCTGCTTGTGTTTTCTTGTATTTGCTACTACATTAGAAAATCTGCTTTTGGAATGGTATATTTACTTCATGTTATATTATATATAAATATAAGTTTCTTATATATAATGGAATCCTGCTGAATCAGTCACGTGTGTGCTTCTGAATGTGTTTGCTGCTGCAAACTCTGACATCCATCACAATTTACCTACATTTGCCTTATTCCAAGCTTTCATTCCTTACCTGATGTTCACTTCAGAGATTCTCCTGCACTGGTTGAACGATTTGGCCAGCAAGCAAATCCCACTGGATGAAAAAACATTATCTCTGATGCTGCAAAAAATTGGGAGAAGAGAACAGTTGGCTGGGTTTGCAACCTTGCTTGCTCCACCACCATGATGGTTGATGAATTAACCTGTTTCTTTTGGTTTACCCAATCTATTGAATAAGTGGTCTGAGTTTCCACAATAGACTAAGCCAGGGCTCTCCAAGACTTGTGGATTTTAACTCCCAGAATTCTGGGAGTTAAGTCTTAAAGTTGACAAGTTTGGAGACCTCTGCACTAAGCCATAGAAAATTAATTAAGTTTACCCCCTTGTTATAATGAAGATAGCGGTAGTAGATCTTTAACTTGTTCAATATGTAGACAATCACATCACTGTTCTATTGGGAAGCTTTGTACAAAATATGGGACTGTAACTTGTTTGGACTGAGGGACTTTAGAATTTTGAGAAAATGTGGATGAACCCACAAAATGTCCGATGGCGGGATTTACTGATTCACAAACTAGCTGCCACAAGGGACACTACCAGGTAGAAAGTACCAATTTATCTGGATGCCACAGTTCTTCTCCCTTCTTCCACCCAAATTTCATTTTTTTTAGGCAGATAGACACAGCTCTATAAAAAGCAATGTAGTTCAGCTGCCATCTTTGTTTTCTAAGAATGCGGTTGAACCCAGAAGCCTTCTTGAAATTACAAAGGGTAGGGAAATTGGTACAGATAGTCTTTGGCTTACAACCACAGTTGAACCCCAATTTTCTGTTTTTAAGAGAGACACTTGTCAAGTGAGATTTGTCCCATTTTATGACCTTTCTCACCACAGTTGTTAAGTGAATCATTGCAGCTATTAAGTTAGTAACATTAAATGAATGTCACTTGCTCACTGACTTTGCTTGTCAAAAGGTCATAAAAGTTGATCACATCATCTCAAGTCATAAATACTAGTTGCCAGGTGTTGAAATTTTGATCACATGACCACGGGAAAGGTTGTAAGTGTGAAAAATTGTCATAAAATCCCTTTGTAACTTTGAACAGTCACTAAGTAAACTGTTGTAAGTCAAAGACTATCTGTACCTTATTTTAGATTGACAAAGCCTTTTTTTAAAAAACTTAAACATAAAAAAGTGAAAATATGGAAGCTGGTAACATTAAGGAATGTTTTTAATGGGAATTGGCAGTTTTGTGTACCTACATTGGGTTTCTCAGCCAGAAATCTATCCAGACTCACCTTAAGAATCTTAAGCTGCTGAGACTGGACAGACACAACACCATCTGCTTAACGTCTTGATCATTTAGTGAATTTCCAGCGAAGCTAGACAGGTGGAATGGAAAGTTTGAAATGCATCAGAAGAATAAAGTCTACCATGACTAATGCATTTGTGGAGGAGAAATACTTTTGAAGGTCTAAAGAGCTGTTGAAATGGCCCCTAGCAACAACATCAGGCTTTTGTGGTGATTTTGAGGGACAGCACATCAATGCTCCCATGACTGGTCAAACTCAGCACAGATCCAGTAGATATGGCCCAGGGAGCGAAGCTTTTTTCCATCTGAATTGCTCCACAGAGAAAAGATTTGGAGGCAGCAAAGGTTAATCTTTCCCTCTTAAGCATCAAGCTTGAAAAAATATTGAAACTAGGCAGAACAAATGCTCCTACTAAATGCCATCATGAAGATTAAAATTTCAGGGAAGCTACCTTGGACCAAATCCATCTCATGAAGCCTTGCTCTATTTTCTATCAAATGCCAAATGGAAAATATTAATTAAAAAAACTTGTGTTCTGCTTCTGAGTTACGTTTTATAACCTTTCACAGAGTTCAGTATCCAACATCGTTCATAATGTTGACTAAAGACATTTACAGCAACAAGAGTAAAATACAGTGGTACCTCTACTTACGAAATTAATTCGTTCCGGAAGTCGTTTTGTAACTTGAAAATTTTGTAAGTAGAGA
>JAEANM010007330.1:0-17819 GCA_017656035.1 Myanophis thanlyinensis
AGCCAGCTATGCTGGCTCAGGAATTCTGGGAATTGAAGTCCACAGGTTGTAAAGGGGCCACAGTTGCCCACCCTTGATATAATTAATTCAATTCAATCTGATTCATTACTTAAATCAGGATTCCAGATCTCATAATTCCTCAGCAAAAATCCTAGCTTGGAACATTTAAACAACTGTATCATTCCTTAAGAATAAAACAAATGATTTGCTTCATACTAGAATCTGGTTTAAATTTTAGATGGTATGAGTTGCTTGGCACTAAATTAGATTTATCTTCTTTATCTTTTCCAAAAATATATGAAAAAACAAATTGGTTCTGACAGCTCGTGTTCCATAGTGGAGGTATTTTCTGTAAAGTAGAATTGGAAAAGTCAGAGCAGAATCCAGCAGAAAAGATTTTGCTCTTTCTTACCAAAAGTTATTATAGTATTACTATACAAACCTGGAAAGATACGGCTTACATACAATTCAGTTGTTGGACTATTTATTAAGGGTAACAAAAATATACACTGAATGACTCTTGATTGCAATTTAGAATTCTGGAATTTAATAGTCCAAATAAAAATAGACAAATCTAACATCAATCCAGTACTTATGAAAACAGGTATCACCAAACAAATATTTCATAAATATTTCCTTCAGAGACAGTGATTGTTTTTAATTTATAAAAAATAGATACTAAAGCATGATCAGTTAAGGACCTAGCACAACTTTCCCTGACTCATCATCACAGGGCTCTGATTCTCTGCTCCCTTCTGACTTAGGCTCTAGTCCTGTTCCTTCATTCTGCTTTGTCCAACTGCTTAGTGGAACACACAACTTTGTTGAGCGAAAACAGAACCAAAACTGGAACTGCGAAAAAACTATTTAACAAGGAAGAAGTTTAGAACTGAGGAGTGAACAGAGTTACCTAGTTATTATCTTTCTCCAGTTTCTCCCCAAAAAGCTTTCTCTCTATCCAAATGGTTCCAAAAGCCTACAGTTGTGCATTTGAGACAGTGTTAACTCTTAGTGACTGCTTTGACTTGTTTCTTGTCCCTGCAGTTTTCCTAGCAAAAGCAGTTTGCCATTGTCTCCTTCTTAGGGTTGAGAGAGAGGGACTGGCTCAAGGTTACCCCAGATGGCTTGTTTCTAAGGCAGAACTAGAATACATGATCTCCTAGCTTCTCGGCTGATGCCTTAACCACTACATCCACCTGTCCAAAAGCATGCACGCAAACGATTATTATAAAGTTAATCAATATGGCAGTCATGACCATTTTCTAGATTCCACTGAGCAATCTAATGATCTTTCCCCCCTTGGACCTACCTACAACACGAACATGCCTGGGCAATGTATTTCTTTTTTTCTGCTGTGTGCCCCTTGGCATTGCCTTCATCTCATATCCAACAGATGCCTAAGAAGATAATCTTAAATTACCCTTAGCTGTACAGATGTTTTTAAAGCAACATCACTATCAGCCTTATCACCTGTAAACTCTGTTAGATTTTATGTCTTGTTATCTTGGAGAGAAATCAAGTGACTGGGAACTCTGGCAGTTGGGACCAGAAAGACTGGGGAGAGCAAATTTCATGCTGGTACAGCTTTCTCTAGATTCAAGAATACAGGGATACTACTTCAACTCTGAAGTAGGGAAAAGCTCTAAGCCTCCACATTTTGTTTTGATTTTTGTTTCTTGGTGACTCTGTAAAGTTAATCTACTGTGCCTTCATTCTAACAACTGGCCCACCAACAGGTCTGCTTTCCCATGCTTATAAATTGCTTGTGTTTCCACACAGCATGTTTGCTATTTCTAAAACGAATCAATGAGTTGTGTCTAATTCTATGATGATCAGACTGATTTTCCTTCAGAATCCCCATGGCTAATTTAAAATGCAGAAGAAGTTTCTGACCTTACCTTAGACTGATGAAGAAAAAACCCAATTTCATATGATTAAAAAAAACAAAACTTGCAATAAAATAAAAAAGAAATAAAGGCTAGATTTGTTTGAGTATTTCTGATGATGAGGCAGCAGTTCCATTTATATATTTAAAAAGTTTGATTCACTTTACTTGTTATTGGTTAGTTACTTGCACAACAAGCAAATTTAATTCCACTTCTTGAGTATTAGCATTTTAATTTGCACTGTTTAATTTGCAATGCAATGAAGGTTCTAAGAATTATTTTTTTTCCAGCTTTCTACCTGGCTTAGAGAAAGTTGCCTTGCGTGGAATCAGAAGTTGTAAACTGTTTAATTGGTTTTTCTGATGGTTTAGTTCTTTATTTGTACTATAATTGGGCTTTTTGTTTTTATTTGTGTGAGCATCCAGTCACTCATGTGAAAGGAGTGGTTATATAAAATAAATACATAAATATTAGACAATCTATTTCACTGTTTTTCACATAGTGTAACAATGACTCCCCCAGGGCTGTATCCTTATCTTTCTCAGGGACAGGGATTAAACCCAGCATTTTCTACATGCAAAGCATGTGTTTTCTCACTTCCCTAATTTCTCAAGGGAAGTGTTCTTCACAAATTTCTGTAAGGAAGTGGAGTTCCATGGTTTCCATAGTTTAACACTGTAGAGTCATGGAAGCAAGCAGAGTGAACTAGGCACCCATCCCATATGTTTCCTTTAATGATACACAATATGATGAAAACAGTTATGGAATCGGGATTTACAGATGTGACTCCATGCTTGCAGTGAAGTACTCTTGTGAACTTAGAGCTTGAAAACCAATAACTACTAAAAGCTTATTATGTGGTACCTGTACTATGACATTCAGGCTCTTGAAATTTCAAATCACACTGTAAACATAGATCGTTGTCATCCTTGGGCTATGTGGAAGGGAGAGGGAATGGTCTTGAAGGACAGGAGGGAAGCATCTAAGGCAGCAGTCAGATACAAGGATTTCCTAGTCTGGTCTAACCTGAAGGGCAGACACACCACCAAAAGTGTGAATCTGCAATGATTTGAGATGGGAAATTGTGCTTGCCTTGCAATATCGTCAGAGATTTACACAGTACTATTTCTCCTTCCAGCTAAAGCTGTCAACTCTCTCTGGGTTTGCTGTTCTTAGAATCCATTCTTGAGTTCCTCATGGAATATAAAGCTGCTTTGGGGAAGTCTTGCTCTTTGATTTATTGGCGAAAGATTCAAGAACATAATTGACAAAGCCCTATGTTTTTTAATGTTCTTCAATTATTTAGGCACCACAGAAAAGAACTCTGCTGATGTAGAGTTGAAGCAAGGGTATAATTTCTCTCCCCACAGAGCTCTAAATCTCTACAGCTGTGGACTCCCTGGTAGTGTATTATCAAAGCTTTGCTTCTTCAATACAGGGTTAGCTGCACATTTTGATTCATCCACTACCAGTGTATTATTAAAGACTTCCCCTTCCTCCTCACAATAGCCACACAAGCACAAACCAGCCCTTGCATTAAGCATTTGGATTTCACTATTTAAAAAAACATTCCAATGTTGCCAAACACAAACCTAACTGTAAGAAATGCTGCAGAGCGATGTCTCATAAAATTATGAAAAAAAAGGATCATTCTCCACTATAAATGTTACAATGAGGTCAAGCAATACCTCTGAGGGATCTAATGGATCAGAGTCATAATTCTAGCTTGTTACATATTTGAAGATCCCAGAAATGGCACTTTCCACATTTTATTTTAAATCTGGAAAATCCCCAAAGCTCTCCAAATAGTAAAACTTTTCCCAAAAGTTTCTGATTGTGCTTAATCCTTAAATTAATCCCCATTGACTAATACTTTTAATTACAATACAGGTAGTCCTGTTTGAAGTTACCACAGTACTGAAAAAAAGTGACTTCTGACCATTTTTCACATTTGTGACCATTGCAGAATCCCCATGGTCACGTGATCAAAATTCAGATGGTGGCAATTGACTCACATTTATGATGGTTGCAATGTCCTGGGGTCATGTGATCCCCTTCTAAGAAGCAGTCAATGAACAAACCAGATTCACTTAACAACCATGTTACTAATTCAACAACTGCAGTGATTCACTTGACAAGTGTGGCAAAAAAGTCATAAAATGGGGCAAAACTCAAATAACAAATTTCTCACTTAGCAACAGAAATGTTATGCTCAATTGTGGTCATAAGTTGAGGACTACTGTACACACCAGAAGCCATTTATGAGGATGCGAATAACATGCTCTCAGAATTCCAAATATATTCACTGTCCCCATAAAACTTGCTTCTCTTGACTTAATAAGATTCATGGGCTGCTTTAATGAACGTATTAATCCTCTCAAATCAATTGCAATAATTTATGTCACTGAGTGAGGGCCTTAGTTACATGATTGCATAGGCAGTCTGTCTTTAGACTCTATAGTTTTGGAATACCATTAAATAGCAGAAAATCACTTCTCTGTGATAAAGGAAATAAAATAATGAACCTTTCAGTCTCAATGAGCACTTTATCTTAGCTCACCTCTGTTTATTCAGCTTCATTTGTCTCCTTATTTTTCCAGGTTTTGGGATGTCCACACCAGCAACGGTAGCAGGCAAAGCCTTTCTTATTGTTTATGGTCTCTTTGGATGTGCTGGAACGATCTTGTTCTTCAACCTTTTTCTAGAACGTATTATCTCACTTTTGGCTTTGGTCATGAAGGCTTGCCGTGAGAGACAGCTGAGAAGAAGCGGCCTTCTACCTCCTACCTGCCGAAGAGGCTCTGCCATGTCTGATGCGGACAGCCTGATTGGGTGGAAGCCATCTGTCTATCACGTGATGCTAATTTTGGGAATCTTTGCCATTACTATAGCTTGCTGTGCCTCTGCCATGTACACGGCTGTGGAAGGATGGAATTACATTGACTCCTTGTACTATTGTTTTGTCACCTTCAGCACCATTGGATTTGGTGATCTGGTGAGCAGTCAGAATGCTGTCTACCAAAATCAGGGATTATACAGATTTGGGAATTTCACATTTATATTAATGGGGGTATGCTGCATATATTCTCTTTTTAATGTCATATCAATTGTAATCAAGCAGGTTTTAAACTGGATGCTAAGAAAGTTCCGATGCAGATGTTGCCCAGATTGCAATAAGCCAACTACCCGCCTTGGGCGGCGCAATGCCATCACACCTGGATCCCGCTTCCGCCGGCACAATTTCTCTATGGAAACAGATGGACAATATGATAGTGACACAGAAGGGAGAAGGCTTTCAGGTGAGATGATCTCCATGAGGGATCTCACGGCTTCTAACAAAGTCTCCCTGGCACTTCTGCAGAAGCAGTTATCAGAGACGGCCAATGGCTATCCCAGGAATGTCTGCATCAGCACCAGGCAAAATGATTTTTCAGGCGGAGTTGGGGCTTTAGCGATCATGAACAATAGACTGGCAGAGACAAGTGATTCTAGGTAGAAATTTTGAAATTCTCTAACATGAAGACTTTTTCTTATTCTTTATTTAATAAAATGATATTTTAAAAAATTTATTAAATCCATCTCAAGGGCAAATTTCTGGAAGGCTATATGTTTTGCCTGTTTCTAAAAGCTGATTATTTAAGATTTTTAAAGAGGCTTTTTTGGGATGTAGTAGTATTTATTCTCTTAAGCACAGGTGTCAAACTTAATTTCATTGAGGGCTGTATCAGGGTTGTGTTTGACCTCAGGGGCCAGGCTAGTGTGGGTGTGGTTCGAATGGGCATGGCCAACATGATGTCACTTGTGTTGGGGGTTTCTGGGGTGGCCCAAGCGCTCTACCAGTGAAAACAGGCTCCCGAGCTCCCTTTTTGGCTGCAACTGCCTCCTGCAGCTCTCTGCCAATGAAAACGGAGATTGAGAGGGATGCACAGAGCTCTCACAAGCTCCATTTTCTCTGGCAGAGGCATTGTGGGCTGGTTCTTCACTATTTCCAGGGCAACTACATGGGCCAGATCTAAGCACCCTGCAGGCCGGATGCAGGCCCCGGCCCTTGAGTTTGACACCCCTGCTCTTAAGTTTTTGTAATACTTTAACCAGTAGCATCAGGGATCTTAGAAGGTCTCTAGCACATACCACTGATATTGCAGAGCACTCAAGAAGCAAAGAGAAATCCCAACCTCGGTCATAGCCATCCTGGTGGTGCTGATGTTAGAAGAGGCCACAAATAGCAGCATGCAAGTACAAGTAGTCCCCAACTTACAACAGTTAATTTAGTGACCAATCAAAGTTGGAAAGGCATTGAAAAAAGTGACATGGCCGTTTTTCATACTTACAACCACTGTAGCATCCCTGAGGTCATATCATCAAAATTTGGACACAACCACTCAGCAACTGGTTCATATTTATGAACGTTGCTATGTCCCAAGGTCATGTGATCACTTTTTGCAACCTTCTGACAAGCAAAGGGGAAGTCAGATTTACTTAACAACTGTGCCACTAACTTAACAACTGCAGGGATTAACTAAATGTTAACTAACAATTGGGACAAGAAAGGTTGTAAAATGGGACAAAAATAATTTAACCAATGTCTCACTTAACAACATAAATTTTGAGCTCAATTGTGGTCGCAAGTAGAGGACTACTTATATACAGTTTCTAACCAATCAGTCTCTCACTGTGAGCACAGACTATTGCAGAGTACAGAAGTTGGCTAGTCAGCCAGCAAGCACTTGGGTGCACAGTGATAGAAATACAGATGCTCCCTTGCCTATCCTTTGAGGCATTCTCTAACTCAGGGTTGCCCACTGGCAAGGTAAACCAAAATCAAGGTGGCATCTAAGGTGCAATCAAAGCTGTGAATTGTAACAAGCAGAGAGTCAATCACACTGTTGTGATTCCCATCTTGACTTTTTGACCATGCCCTGCCTACATCTCTGTTCCTTCTTCATTCTCACTTCTCACATTGCTGCTAGACATAATATAAAGTTGACAGAATTAAGTGCATTGTTGAGTAACAGAAATGTAGTGTAATGTTAAGCTAACAAAAAGCTTAACATTAAAAGATGGAAATGTTATAACCATAGTTCAAAACTGTTGCAATTCTGTTTTGTTTCTATGTCAAGCTCATGAACTGGAGCAACAAAGAAATATGGATATGAATTCAATTTATTTAAACTCTTGTTAAAAAGAAAAGAAAATGTATAATAATTCTCCAAGACAGTTCTTTTTTTGTCCTACATTATAGACTGAGACTCAGGAAGTCTAAATCCCAGTCCTGCTTTAAATCCACTGAGCAAATCTATCTTCTATATTCACATGTCTAAAGATTTCCGATTTTCTGCTCCATTAGGATGGGGCCAAAGAGCTTTTATCATCATTTCAAGCAATAAGACGAGTTTCACTGATTGTATTAGTAGTTATTAATTTAGTTTATGCTAATTCCAAAGTAATTATTAAAACTAGCAGCCAAAGTTCTTTTTATGCAGAGTCTTCAGTGGCAAATGATCACTTGATCTTCACAAACTACATATGCTGAGATCTTGGGTGTGCACTGATCTAATAAGTTGGTTACCTGATCCAGCCAATCAATACTCTTGTTAAGGATGGATGTGTTTCATGTTATCTGTTTTAAGCTCCTGAGATTCCAAACAACTGTTATGGAAATCAGATTTTTCCAGAAAAGTATTTAAGTCTTTGACTGCCAGGCACTGTGTATCCCATGTCTATCAACCAATATGATTTATTCTAACTTTGCCAATATAATGTTCTTCAAATACATCTCCCAATATTTTTTTAAATAGATGGGGATTAGATCTCCCAATATTTTTTTAGCCATGCTGCTTGGCTCTATATATAGGTTGTGGGTGACAGTAGGTTAGTAGGTTATTTACTTTCCCTAGCACATAGATCATGTGCAGAACCATTTATGAGATGTGAGCATTTTTCTACACTAAATTGGCAACATCATCTGGGTCATGTGGATGATACTAATGATATTGGACCTCAAACTAATGCATAACTTCACTCAGCAGGTTCAGATAGATATTAAACTGAAGGGGAAAGTACATCAAGTCCTAAGGTACTCTAAAAGGGGATAGGCCATAAATACACAACCATCAATCCAGCTCCACCATAAGTTATCAACAAGCAAGACTAATGTTATCTCCCTTCTGTATTTTGGTCTGAAACCTGATGGAAATAAATCTAGCTAATCCATTATTTGGAGGGATCCATTATAATTCAAGATGATGTCCAGAAGAGTTGGATTCAGTAACCCTTTCTTGAGGAGGGGCTCTCTACCTTGAGGATTAGGCCAGTAACTTGAATGAAAAATGTTGGTATAGGAAACCACTGAGATGGGAATATATATTGAAGTAGCTACAGTAATGAGAAAACTCTGGGTCTTTGACCAAAATACAATTCTTCTTATCTTCTCTGTGTCCTGGCTACCAGATCCAACTTCATGGTTTATTGCTTGGCAGCTTTGGGCTTCCTTTTCTCCCAGGTAGTGTTCGTAGTCCTAATCCAATACTCTCCTTCTCAGGATTAAGCCATACATGCTCAGCAGTCTGCACCCATCCTGGATGAATTACCCTTTTCCAAGAACTAGATAAAGTTCATATGGGAGGCCATCTTACCCAGGCATCGCAAGACACATCTGCTTCCTTCATTTAATTTTTTTTTTTTTTGAAAATTCTCTGGATTTCTACTGCATATAATTTCTCTATCACTCAACAAGCAAAAAGAACAATTAACCTCCTGTGGCCTAATTTCAGTTTTTAAATGGGTAGAATTTTTAAAAATATACAGGCTGAACCTATTGCAATATAATAACAATATATTGAAGAATATCATTCTAATAATGAAATGCATTCCCTGGGCAGTAACATAAACAATAATAAGAAATAGGACCATTCCCAACATGAATATCGATTAAATCTTATAAACTTAATACATTTAAGGCCTAGAAGCTTAGTTGTTTTTAAATGAAAACCAATTATCAATATGTAAATATCCAAGGCCCAGTTTTGCATTTATACAGAGCTTGCATTCAGTTAGAAAACCTGTATAGCAAGATGAGAGATATTACCATTACAAACCAGGGATAATTACATTGAAGCAGCCTTTAGTTTCATGAAGGGCTTTATAAAACTCCAGGTATGGGAGAACGATTTGTACTGGACCCCTAGCATCATAGACTGCTCAATAACTAATTGGGACCTTTGGTTTCTTACTACTATAGTCCCAAATTGTGTGGATTTCATTTCTTATACAACTTCCCATAACATAAGGAATCTTTCCAAAATGCCTTGTAGATTGGCCTACAACAACTGTTCCTCTTTTAATACAGTATGTTACAAACCTGCAGGCTACAAATTTTCTCACTAAGGTGACAGCTCCAAGCACCTGTTATCTTCATTAACTACTCCTACTGCCAGTATTGATGGCCATGTTTTTCACTTTGACAGCTACAAAAATCCAGCAGCCCATGGAACCTTTCATACTGAATATAAAGTGCACTGACGTTAAAAAAATAACTAGCTACAAAACAGAGATCAAAATTATTTCACCCAAACTGATTTTCTTGACATAACACAAGAGGTGTTTCTTTCCTTCCAGAATATCTGAAGTATATGTTTGATGGATTGTCTTGAAGTTTTTGTTTCATGGTTTGCACAGTCTTGCTGTGCATTAAAAAGTGCATTTCTCCTCTTTTAGAAGGCTGCCTCAAATCCAGCATTGACTGAAATAAGAAGACAGCATTTAAGGAATGCAAGAAATCTTCCTGAGATTACAAACACCATTGACCTGAACTTAACTAGACATGTAATGTGATTAAATACGTTCTACGATATTAGTAATTTTATCTATAAAATTGTTATTGGTATGTGACCATTAGTTTGTCACTGACAGCTGCCTTTAACAGGAATTAACAGATTCCTGGAGGGGATTTTGTAGGTCATCTAGTCCAATCCCCTGTGCAAACAGGATTGACACTTCAGACAAATGTCAATCCAATCTCTTCTTGAAAACCTCCAGTGATAAAGCTCCCACAATTTCCGAAGGCAAGCTGTTCCATTGTTCACAGTCAGAAAATTTCTCTTTATTTCTAGGTTGAATCTCTCCTTGATCAGTTTCCATCCATTATTCCTTGTCTGGCCTTCATGTGCCTTAGAAAATAGCTTGACCCTTTCCTCTCTGTGGCAGCCCCTCAAATATCGGAACACTACTAGCATGTCTCCCCTGGTCTTTCTCTTCACTAGATTAGCCATGCTCAGTTCCTGTAACCGTTCTTCATATGTTTTAGTCTCCAGTCCCCTGATCATCCTGGTTGCTCTTCTCTGCATGTTTTCTAGAGTCTCAACATCTTTTTTAAAGTGCAATGACCAAAACTGGATGCAGTATTCTAGATGTAGTTTTACTAAGGGTTTATAGAGTGGTGTTAGTATCTCACTTGATCATGATTGTATCCCTCTGTTCAGTGGTGGAATTCAAATTTTTTTACTACCAGTTCTGTGGGTGTGGCTTAGTGAGGGGTCATGTGACTGGGTGGGCAGTTTTTGTAAGCAGGGCAATAAAGATTTGGCTAGAAACAACTCCAGAATGTTTCTTTCCTGCCTTCCTTACAGGATTAACCCTATAAAGTGGAAAAAAACAAAAGGAGATATCTTCTAACAACCGGTTCTCCAAACTGCTTAGAAAACTTACTACCGGTTCTAGTGAACTTGCTAGAACCTGCTGGATTTCACTTCTGCCTCTGTTAATGCAATTTAGGATTGCACTGGCTTTTTTGGCTGCTGCTGCACACTGTTGACTCATATTTAACTAGTTGTCCACTAAGACTCCAAGCCTTGTAACAGCTCCAGCTATTTTTTTGTCCAGCATACTATTATCTTATATAACAGCACAAGAGAGGTCAAAAATACTGAGATGATAGCTACAACCATCAGTACTGAGATCCCATCCCAGTTTTATCTGTGACACTCATGCAAGGAGTTTGACCCTAAAGCTTCTTTACATATTAGGATTGTCCAAACCAGATGGATTGTTTAAGCTTTGGTTTATCTTCTTAAATTTCTACATATTTCCTTAGAATAAAATAATTTCACTAAAGAATAACTTTGTCTCAACCACCAGGGGAAAAATTATCATTCTACATTCTTTGCTTTTAGCAATATGATATAAAGAGAAAAAAAAGAGTAAGAAATAATAAAAGAAAATGAAATGAAAGGCATAAGAATGCCTTTTGTTTTTTAAACTTTTCTTCTCTCCCTTTTTAAGGATCTCATCTTCTCTTATTTAAACACATTTTTTTAATCTTCATCTTCCACTCAACTCATTCACTTTACTTTCATTCACAAAAGTAAGAGATAGGATTCTTTGGTCTTACAGGGAACTTTACTGAATCACAAAACATTCTTTCCTTATGACCAAAACACCTTGAAATATTTTTTTTGTTGATGAAAAATCTTTTCCTGTTTGTATTTTACACTTAAATTAATTACTTAATTAACATTTCTTTCCTTATACTTGTTATATACCAGTGGTTTGGTTTGGTTTGGTTTAGATTGGTTCCGTTTGATTGTTTTGTTTTCAAAATGTTCTCTTTTTTACCACTTTTTTCTCAGGCACCAATATTTGTTTCAATCAATGTCTTATTTGATCACTATCATTCCCATATGCTGGAAGAACAAGCTATGATCTGGTTCACTGCTAAGCTGGGAGAAAGACAAAACAACATGGAGGCTGATTGGAAAGAAAGTTCAATGATGAAGCAGAACCACCAGGATTTGTGGTTCTGGTTCAGCTGACCCAGAACTGCACACTGTCTTTGTGGCTCTGTCCAATAAACTTTCTTTCCAATCAGCCTCCATGTTGTTTCCAGCGTCTTTCACCCAGCTTAGCAGTGAACCAGATCATGGCTTTTCCTTCCAACACATACATATCTCTAACATAATTCAATCCAGCAGTCTTGCATCACCACATTGCTCTCTACTACCCATCTGGGTTTTGATCAAGTGAGGCTTTTGAATAAGCCTTTGAATAGCACATTTTAGCGAGGCAGAGAAGTAGACATGCTTAACAACCCTAGTTGTACCCTTTCCATGTAAATCGTTCCCTGCTAATGAGAATGATAATGGCAATTCCAATAAGGGCACATTTTAATCATTATGCTTTATCTCAAGAATAAAGATACTAATATGCACACTTCTGGGCATGTTAAGATCTCTAATTCAAATAAATCAACATACTGTTGTCCACACCTTACACCAACTAAATAAATACATTCAGTCCCCTGATAAATAGGCATAAGATGTAAAGTACAATGAACTGAAATGAAGTTATTTAGGTCCCTTTGATACTGCAACTTTCGTGAGGCTCCTTCCAACACTAATGTCATTGAGAAACCAAAAGTGGCTCTTCACCCTCAAAAATATGTGTGCTTGTTGTAAGGCAAGCACAAATTGCTGGAGCCTAGATTTTGTAAAAAGGAAATATTAAATCTTGTCCTTCTAGAATGGTGGTTCTTTGTTAAAACAAAACAAAGCCAGCACTGAACAACAACAGGTTCAATAAATAGTAAAAGAGTAGAAGCATTTATGAACTGTTGACTAGCGTAAATTGTAATAAATATTTTCCACCACAGTGTTGTCAGCTAATGGATTTGAAAGAAAGTATTCAGCTACTCATGTTGCATTGGATTAAGCCTCAGTTCTTGTTATCTATCTCTTTGATGTACAAACACACAATTAAATTTCATTTTCATCATTTAGTAACACAACATTAAATGTATGAATAGAGTCCATACTGTAGCTGATATGACAGCTTTTCATTAATGATGCTGATCCACATTATTTATTTTTGTTAAAATTACCTTTTCTCTATTTTTTCCAGCACAAAACCCAAGATGAATTATAAATTAATTTTCTCTATTAAATAAATTTTAAAATAAAATTGGATGCATTCCCACATGAAATACTTCTAGCTGCAAAGGAAGGCACCATTTTTATTAACTGTGTGTGTGTGTGTGTAATGAGACAAAATGCTGCAGTGCAATAGAAAATCTTGTGTTGTTCAAAACAAGTAGTCTAAGTTTCCATGCCATTTAGTGAAAAAGAATTTGCATACAGTGTTTTTCCCAAAGCGAAGAGAATTTTGACGAAATCCTAATAAACCAAATGTCTTAAGTTTTTAGATTCACCCTCATATCTAGGTTGCAGAAATCTAAATAACTGTTAGATGGCAGCAAAGATTTTCTCTAATGGCTATGCAGGATTTTTCATTCCAGATATGGAGCACCTATTGTTATTGCATTCATTTAGTTATAATCAGGCCAAATAAGATAAAAAACAAAAGGGATATTTGGAAAGTAAGTATTTTCAACCATCCAGACAAAATAATTCATCAACAGAATATCCTCTCACAAGAAAAAATAAACCTACAGTATTGAAAAATTGCAATGCAGATTTAGCACTAGATTAAGTGCATAACAAAATTATAATTCAACATTGTGCTTCTAAAGAAACTACTCCAAAATGAGAGCCATCACATTTTTAGAAGATAACTTCTGTAAGGAAGTCAAGCACTATAGCAATTGAGCAGAACAATATCCAGCCTTTTTAACAATCACCTAAGCTTCGAAAGTGATAGCTGAGTTTCTAAGCGAGACTTCCTAGCATTGCAAATCAAAAACCATAATGGAGTTATCTTTCTCTTCTTGGTGAAATGTTTATGGGAAAACCAAAGAGGGTTACAAATTGAAGATGATGAATGAGACAACACAATTGCACAATAAAAGTCTTATCTGGAAACATATATTGGAATAACACAATATCTATCTACTGAGATTTGTTAAGTGCATAAATCCCAACAGAAGGGAACACCATTACAGAACATTATGATTCCAAATTTGAATTTTCCTTCTCCAGTCCATAATTTTCTAAAAATAACCAAAATATGGCACATTATCTAGCCAACTCACAACCCAGTCTAATTATATTGGTTGTTGAAAAGATGGATTACTTCCCAGTGACGGGGACTATAACTCAGGTTCTGAATTTTCGAGAAGACCACAGCAACTTAATGCAATCTTTAGAAGGGTGGCATGCCAGTTTTTCACAAATGAAAATTAAAACCATTTAATTAATTATTCAAGTTTGACTTTTTTTATTTGAAGGGTGAGAATGGAAGTGAAAGATCCACCCTTGGCAAAAACTGAAAAATGTTCTAAAATAATACTGCTGAAATTCAATCCTTTTCCTGCTGAAGTTTAGGGATCTGGGAACTGCTGGAATTCTGCTGTATGCCCATCCTTGTTATAGTGGTTCATAGGTTGGATTAAAACTGGCAAGCCCCAAATTCAAATCCTCACTCAGTCGAAAAGCTGTTGTTTATGTTGTTATATTCATCATCCCTCAGTTTAACCAACTGAAATAATTGTAGAGTAGTTGGCATGGGGGCTGGTATCTTCATTGACTCCTGATGATTGCCTGGACTAGTCCCTGCAGTCTTCTTAGCATGATTTGCTGAGGTGGTTTTTGCTTTCTTCCTAACCCTGGCCAAAGTCACCCAGCATTCTGCCATACTGTCCTGAATCTGACGTGAGTCACTTCTTTGTAAATTCTCAGCACTGTAACACTAATGATACCAAAGATCTTTCACAGGTAGGACTGTTGGGACATCTTGAGTCTTTGTGCTACTTGACATGTCATCTTCCATGTTTCACTGGCATATGTTACATTTGGCAAAACAATGCTGTAATAAAATCAGAGCTTAACATAGTCCCAATTGGATGCAACTGCTGAAATATTGCCAAACTTCTTCCAATCCTATATTTGATGTTTACCTCAGCATCTCCATTACTGAAAAGTATGCTTCCCAAACAGTGAACTGCTCTACCTCTTCAATATGCTTACATCTGACAAGGAATTGTGGGTCCCTCTATAATTTCCGGCATACAATATCTTTGCTGTGGAAGTACTAGTTTGTAACCCAATTCTGGAGGCCCCAGTTTCCAGCTTATCAGTCAAGTCCTGCAGGCATTTCCTGATTTCTATTAGTAATACAATATCATCCGCAAAATTGAGGCCTTGGTAAAAACTGAAAAATGTATTTTTCCACGGAATTCCAAAGTTTGGCTGGCTCATGGCTCTTTAAGTCCATAACCCAAATAAAGAAAAATGGTAACAAAATACAACCTTGTTGAACTCCAGTCTTTATATTGAAAAATTCCATAGTGACCCCATTCAGATAGTGACTCTGGAAAATACTAATTTATCTCTGGGGCATGCTATAACTCCTGACAATGTTCCGTAATGATTCTCGTTATGCTGTCAAAAGATTCTTTTAAATCAATGAAATGGATCAGTTGGAATTCAAGGCTCTGTTCAATAATATTAATGCACTGTAAAGATTTGTTCACAATGTGATCTTCTGTGATGGCAGCTAGTTTGTTCCTTGCACCATTTAAGTATGCACTGGAATATCTCCAAATGAAAGCCATTTAAATAGGCTCTTGAACACCACCAAATGAATAATTTTTTAGTTATGTAAGCGTTTTTAATTTGCTTTGATCACAGGCCAAAATTTATAATCTAAACCCAAAGCTTGTAAATGAAACCAGCTATTAGAGACTTTTTTGAAGAAGTCACTGCACATTACAAAATATGGCCAATTATATTTTATATCAGAAGGTCCTAGGCATTGCAAGAAATGCAGAGGGGAAAAATCTGCTTGGTCATTTGGAGAACTACTGCTTGGTATAGATGGCAGGAAGAGGAAGGAAGAGAGCAGGGAAAATTGTAGCTAACCATAATGGGGTCTGGCTCTTTCCACAACCAGTTTTACTTTAAATAAATGCAACTCTCATAAAAGAAATGCAGCCCAGTCTGAGTGGCAAAGTTGATTTCAAAACTGCTAATAAACTATGCAGTATTAATAAACACTTTATGGAACTATGCCATCATATTTTGTCTAGAATCTTTGGCCCTTTGCTTTCAGCAGCCTTAGCCAGTAGAACTGATATTTGGGGTGTTGGGAATTGTTTCCACAAACAAGCTGAAGATCCAGGTTTCCATGTCTGTGCTAGACTTCAATCTTGTCCCTTGGAGTTTGCACTTTATAAAAGAAATATCTGCTGTATTCCTTGCCAGCTGGCCTGAAACTGTCTTTTGTCTTCTGTTTTGGTTGTTGTTTAAACATAAAGACTAAGTGTACTACTTTTAACTGAATAAGCAAGCATATAAATATTTCACAAACAACTCAAGCAGTAAGACAAAGCTATACAACGGGCAGAGGGTTGCACTAAATCTAAATTAAATTCTCATAAAATCAGTCTGTGGCATCTCAATTCTGCTGACGTAGTTTCCTTCATAGGGCTTCTGTGAGAATAAAATAGAAAGATTTATTTTTATTGTTCTGAGGACCCTATGAACTCATAAAAACAAAGCCATTTTTTTCTAGTAGCAAAACATCTTTTATTCAGCCATCAGCTAAAGGTTTCCTCTGTCCAGTCATCTTTGACTCTAGGGATCAGTGCTCATCTCCATTTCTTAGCCGAGGCAGCCAGCATTATCCAAATATATTTCTGTGGTCATGTGGCCAGCATGACTATATGCCAAGGTGCAACAGAATGCTCTTTTCTTCCCACCAAAGTGGTACCTGTTTATCTACTTACTTTGCATGCTTTCAAACTGCTAGGTGGGCAAGAACTGGGTTAAGTAATGGGAGCTCACCCTGTTGTACAGGGCTTGGGTGTTGAACCCAGGCCATCAGCTTTCCAACTGACAAGCTCAGCATCTTTAACCACTGAGCCATTGTGCTCCTAGCCTTCAGCTATCAGGAACCTAAAGAAGACACAATGAGTGGGATCCACTGAAAGGTGAGGGTATTAGTCCCCTTCTTATCCTGATGTGCTCTGAATCCTCAGGTGGCCTTTCTTGAGGGTCAACAGTTTGCAATGCAAAAGACCTGTTGTATTTTGTTGTAATATTGTTGTAATGTAAAGGCAGCAGATCGGGGAAAAGAAAGAGCAGTAAAGTCTTCGTTCACCACCCCTTCCGTAAGGCTATGTATGTAAGATGTACAATATTCAACAGCCTCACATTTGGATAGCTATTTTAGGCTTCTTGATACTTCTTAACACAACAACTGCTACACACAAATTGCTTTATCCAATGACATAGACAGGGGAGCCGGGGTGGGGGGTGGGGGTGGGCTGCTGAAGACACAAGGAGGTTAGCAGTGGGTGTGGAGTTGGGTCACTGCACCATTTGGTTGTGCATCAAACAGCTGCTTGGCAGGAGACAACACAGCAGCAGCAGCAGCAGAGAAAAAACCTCTTCCTTCAAGTCAGTTTTTACTCGACTACCCCCTGCCATTTCCTTGGCAATATTTTTTGGAAGTGCTTGGCCAATTCCTTCTTCCTAGGACTGAAAGTAACTGGTCCAGGGCCCACCAGCTGCTTTGTGGGTAAAATAGGACTAGAAATCATAGTCGCCTGAGTTTTAGTCTTGACATTTTGACCACCATACCAAACTGGTTCCTAGCAAGGAAGGAGAAGTTGGGTGTCAGAGGGGCAAGGGGCACCACTTGCACCACTGAGCTTGAAGCATGTTAATGTCTAATGTCTACTTATCCCAGTCCCCAGAGATCCGAACCATTGCAGTCCTGCGGACCTTCCAGCGCACATTAAAGACACACTTGTTCAAACAGGCCAGTCTGGCCCAGCATTAATTTATTTGGTGATGGTAATAATTGTTTTAAATTTTATAATTTTTTATAATTTTTAATTTGATAACCATCTAATTTCAATTTTTAATCTGTTTTTAATTGCTATTTATTCTATGTCCTGTTTTTAGCTGGTTGTACACCGCCCCAAGTCCCTTTTTGGGAGAGAAGTGGTATATAAATTTAAAAAAATAAAATAAAATAAAA
>JAEANM010007331.1:0-17819 GCA_017656035.1 Myanophis thanlyinensis
TCCCCTTCAGCAGCCTTTCACCAAGCATAGTTATATGTTTGTTTGTTTTTGTGAGGAAATACTTGGTTATCCAAATATGGGAGAGAACATCTTTAGTTCTCTTATATATATATATAATATTTTAAATTTTGTCTGTCTTCTTTCGTCATCATTTCTTATTCTGTTTATACTATTTTTAACACCTTTGATCTTTTTTATGTAAATGCATCTGTGTGGATTTTATGTTCTTTGGCCATTATTGTTGTTCTTGCTGTTATTTTGGTTTCTGCTTTAAAAATCTTCTGTTTGGCATTAAACTTTTTTCTCGGTTTATATTATTCTTCGTGTGTTTTCAACATGTATCTTTTCTTTCTTTTCCTTCTAATTCTAATAAAAGACTGTTTTAAAAGGATATGGCCCTTAGTTTTGTATCAAAATCATATGTTAAAAACAAATGGGGAATGTGGTCTGTTACATTTCAATAGCATCTGTGTCATACCACATTTAGGTTTTGTGTTAAGTTTCTAAGAAGCCCAGTGCAGTATATGACTGAATTAAGGAATATAATCCATAGGTTTTAACCCCAAGAAATATAATGTATTGATATTCTTAGGATATCGTATTTTATCTTGATGATCTCCTGAGTGAAAACATGTCTTCTGGGATCTCATCCTCAAAAGAATAAACTTTAAAAATAAGGATTGGATAGAGGCATGAGGCGACATACAGTCATTGTATAATATGAATTTGAGGAGTGTCTCACCTGAAGAGACATTAAATAGACTCTAAAATCTGAATTGAGAGAATACTTCAGAGAGAGGGTATACAGCTCTATCAGTATCTCTTTGGGACATATGCAATGCTAGATTCAAAGCTGCACCTTCAGAAGATTCAGAATTTCTGGACTCCATTAGTAACAGCTGCTTCCTAGAAAACTTCAAAATGAAGGGTTTTCCTTTTCCTTCACAGACGATCATAAATTCACTGAGATCTTTAAGGATTTCGAAGTTGGCTATAAATGAATCGAAACTAACAAGAGGATTTTGGAAGCTTCCTTATTTGGGTCTATGATCACTTGGATTGACAATCATACAGTACATTGTCCAGTAATTCCACTGCAAATAGTTCTCGACTTACAACCATTCATTTAGTGACTGTTCAAAGATACAACAGCCCTGAAAAAAAAGTGATTTATGACTGGGCGTCACACTGAAGACTGTCGCAGCCTCCCCATGGTCACATTATCAGAATTTGGGTACTTGGCAACTGGTATGTATTTTTGATGATTGCATCAACCCAGGTTTATGCAATCATCATTTGCGACCTTTTCCAGCTGCCTTCCGATAAATAAAGTCAATAGGGGAAGCCAGGTTCACTTAACGATTTCATGATTAAGTTAACAACAGTGATATGCTTAAATGGGTAAGGCCCCCCCCAAAAAAGACGGGAAAATCAGGTGCAATTCACTTAACAACTGTCCTGCTTAGCAACGGAGATTCTGATCCCAATTGTGATTGAAAGTCAAGGACTACCTATACTTAAGCTACTGAGAAATTAAGAAAACATAGCGGAATAGGACTACTGAGATTAATTATGGTGTAGCTACAAAAATGGTCTACTTTTAGCAAAATATAAAGACAGTTATGAAAGTTCTGTTCAAACTGCAGAGTGAATTTTTCTGCACTTTTAATCTTAACCTAAGATTGATACAGCACTAAACATCATTTGGACCTATTCTGAAGAATATAACCAAGACATTTTTCTTCTAACAGAGTTCAGACTTTATTTGACTATCTGGGGATTAGGAAAAAGCCATTCTATACACAAAACATCTAATTTTGGATGGTACATGCCCAAAATAAAAGACATATACCGTAGTTTGTTTCAGTCCAGGCACAGAATGGCTGTTTAACGTTAGACTGAAATGGGAGGAGCGAAAAACCCAAGAAGGTTGGCAGCTAATGAAAGTCTTGGGGTGCTCTGAAAAGATTGGACTGAGGGCAGGCTGGTGGATATGCTGCTCTAGGAATAGAAATATTGAAGTTCTGTACCCTGTGTATTCAGTCATGTATATTAGAAAAATCATTTTTGAATTTTTTACTGAACCACAAGAAATGTTTTTTTTTTAGTTACTGCAACCTATCTATATGTTGGTCTTCTGAATCTGTTCTTAAAGGAAGAAAGAAAAGATAAAGTAATTGCTTGCTTTGTTCTTTCTCCTGCCTCCTAAAACCCTGCCTAATCTATTCTAATAGTCAACAAATTTCTGGATACAAAGAATTAAAAATAATAGCAGAAGGCATCAGGAATAACTGTCTCACACACAACCCTCATTCTTATTTTCCAAAATGATTAGAGAAACAAAGGCCAGCCCGAGTCTCAAATAATAGACCGAGTCTATTGGTAAGATGTAAGAAATTCAGAATGAGAGGATTTCTTTCTCTCCTTCATGCAGTCACCAAGTGCTACAGTATATCTGGCACATATATCTATTTTCTGGCTGGCTAGCAGATCTTTAACATTCAGTTGGCAAGCTAACCTAATGATTGGGATCCAATTAAGAAAAAAAGAATGTACACTGATTTGGAGGAAAGCAAGCATTATAAAGGCTATATAATGTGACTTTCAGGTCTGTCTGAAGATAAATTCTTGTGTGCTGTGTTATTTTGCGAACAGCACTAGTTGCATAAACTAAAATAGAAATATTGAAGGTGGAAAGAAATATTCTTTAGGCATTTGACCTCAGAGCAATCACTGGGGGCAGAATATTCTACTTGAATTTTCTCAAATTGAATTGGAGAGACGCTCATCTCCCAGTCAAGGTAGGAACCGTGGTAATTCTTAAAAGCAGAAGAATGAGGAAGAAGTGCCAAAGAATGCAGACCTTGATGCTGGAAAGCCTGGGTGCTTGCACAAGTGGGGCTAATTACCTAACTATGTTATCCCTTTCTGTAATGCCTGAACAAAGGCATTCTTATCTCCATTTCATCCAGTTTTCCTCCTCTGCTTGATTGTATGTATCTGCTGGAGGAGGGAGGTGAGTTTGTGAGGGTGGCACATAGTAAATTGATTATGTAAGTATTACAGGCAATTTATTTTACTTAACTTTTATTCATTCCTTACCCTACCCTCCTGTCTTTTTTAAAGTGGGTTTTTTGGAAAGCATATATTCCTGTAAGCATTTCAGATATACTCCTATAAGCATGTGAGATATACTCCCATAAGTGTGTCAGATATGAAAGTTTCAAAATAAACTTCAAAATTGCCAATTGTCAGCTTAGATTGACAATATGAGAGAGTCAGCCATTGCACAGGATTTTTTCTCTCTCTCTCACTGTTTAATTTCCCCCCCTTTAGTTTGTCTCTGGGGAGTTGATATCTGAATGTTGGGGGAGTCATTCCTTTGCAATGAATACAATGTTAGTGGTAGAATGGTAGATTCTACAATAATGGTGGAATCTTTATCCTTCTATGTAACCAACTAAGCATGGGAGTATTACTATGGGAGTATTTACTAAATATATAACTTTTAGTTTTATATGTCACCTAAATTAACCATTCTTGTTGAGAATTTTGGGTGTTTACTAATGCCCTCGGGAATTATGAATCCATCGATGGGTCTGAAACAACTTGATGTAGTTACAGCATTGAAGCAGATCTGAGCCATCTCTGGATGTTGATTGCAGCAACTGGAAAGGAAGGTGGGATGCAAATGCAGCAGAGGCTGTGGGAAGGGAGGAACCGATATCCTCGTCGCATCAAGGAAGATCCCGAGGGATGAAGCATGTAGGCATTTGAAGAGTGGGAGGAAGAGTTCCCCGAAACCAATGTTTCCTTTTAATGGATATAATGGAGCTACCTGTATGCCTAAGGAGAATGAATTTGTACAAGACTTCCAAGTTGTCATTTTGGGACACATTTTTCCAACAGTGCAAAGATAACTGGGTTCCCTTACATGTTTGGATAAAATCAAGGGTAGCTTGATCATATTTGTAAATGCCATAAAATTGGTAGAGAAAATAGTTCCACAGAGAAGGCAGGATCTTGGTTATCTTTCTCAGGACCCAAGTAATGTTCATCTAGAAGACATATAGGGTAGTCCCACCTCTTTTATCCCCACGTGTGTCATCACAACTATCTTTCGTTCCATAATTGGTCCTTCGGAAAGTCACCGAGCAATCTGGCCTGTGTTACCAACTAATCACAAGATGAATTCATATCCTTGGCTTCTCCTTCCCTCCCCACTCCCCATTTCCCCTTTGTTTGTTCCTCCAGGGAAAGTCACTGGCAGGCAAGCGTCTCACAGGCTTGATGCAATCTTCTTGACAACATCGTCGGGGCTAGCAGTTGCTGACATCTCCGAAAGACCGCTGCACTCCACCACCACTTCCTCGGCCAAGGAAAGACATTGGGGGGGCATACGGGTCACTGAAAGGGGCAGGGTGTGTGTGTAGATGAGAGAGAGCAAAGGAGAGAGAGCACATTCAGACACCAGAAGAAACATAGGGAGTGGAAAAGATGCCGGGATGGAGACTCTGGCCCACGGGGGGAGGGGGGGTGTTCCTCTTTCTGTAGTTTACATCGACACTTTTCTTATACCGCTTTGTAATGGCACTGAGGTCTCCAATGATAAGACTCTTGTTTCTAATTTGATTCCAGAGGAACACCATTGCTGTCTGAAGGAAGCAGAGAAAGAAAGAGAGTGAGAAAGGGCTATCAGTGTTATTTTACGTCAATCCTAAGAGAAAATTATGGAAAGGACAGCTGGTTCAGATCAGTCTTCATAACGCAGGCACTTTCTCCCACTCTTTGCTGCTACTGCTGCATGTGCACAGATGTCTCTATCAGTCTTTCACATATCTAGGTAGGACCAACATTTCATTCTGATGAGCAGTAGATTAATAGTAAACTCTAACTTCACACTAATGGCTCAGATTTGGCATCCCAAAGCTAGAAGATTTCCTTTTGTCTGAAGGAAGTGTCATGTGAAGGTTGCCACCCTAGAGTTTAAATGAAGATTAAAAAGTTAAGTAATTTAATTGAAAGGAGCACCCAAAGGATCTTTTCCCCACACCCATCTGCAAATTTACTATAGATATACAAGTCATTTGTCTTCTAACTGTCTAGGTCCAATAAAATAATCGCTAGAATCTGCTTAGACGTGAGAGAAAGAATCTGCCTTTAGGAGAAAATACGCATATGAGTTTGTTTGGGTTTTTCTATTTTGCTTTGTTTTCTGCCCTCGTTTTTTGAAACATCTTTTCAAAAGATGTTTGCAAAAGTGGCTTTAGCTCTTCACTGATAACCTTAGTTAGCATATCAAATATGTTTTGGGATACTGCCTGCATGCTATGGCCAATAGGATCAGATTCTGAGCTCCATATGAGCAATTTGATCCTAGTAGAGTTGATTTGCATTTTATATATGTGAAACGATCAGGTCCAGCAATATGGTCCAAATGTTATGCCAGGCATCCATCACTTACATGATCCAGCTAATGGTACTGCAGCCGGCCAGGAATCTTCTATTTATTTCATAACCCCAGGAAAGTGTTTTGTAACCCAAAGAAAGTTTTTTTTTAACAGATTGATTGAATCTCATGTTTGCAACATACCATGGCTGGTGGTCAGCTGCTTTTAGCTTGGTGTATTAACAAGTTGCACAGGTCTGTTTTATGCATCCGTGTTATATAAAAGCACTTGGTTTAAGAAGATGACATTTGATAGGAGTGGAATATTTACTGAATTCTGCCCTTTTTTGTTTTTTCCCTACCAGGCTTAGCCCACAATATTAGTCATATAGAGTAAAAATATTTGATTGAATATATAATACATGTTTACTGCATTGAGCACAATAAGCTAGAATCAGTGGTCAATCAAACTGCTAAAATCTTAGGTCGTTTAAAATTTAATTAGTCAGGAATAAATTGAGGTTCAATTGCTTGAAGAAAGAACACTTTCAGAGATTTTTTTTTTTTAAAGTCCGTGTAAACACTTCAATCTGGCAATTCCAGAGACTTGCCCATTTTAGTGTATCAGATTTTATTTTTCACTATATGGCAAATGGGTGAAAACTTGTGGGAAACTCAGCCAGGAATGGAAACTATCCAACTAATTGCTAAAAATTGTATCCAGTGATTAGATTTGAGAGAAGGAAATTGTTAAATCAATAAATTATTTGTGTAACTCCCCTAAATAAACTAAAAGACAGAAAACCAGTTGTAATGGAAAGTGGTCTGTAGGTTGTGTGGACAAATATTGGCTAGAATGTATATGGGATCCTACAAATGGCCTTAACTGCCTTCTTTTGAATTAAAGTAAAAACGCCGATAAACATACTGTATGCATTCTAAATACATCATCTCATTTGAATGCAAACGTGTCAGTACAACTATTTTTATTTATTTATTTATTTATCTCATTTGGAAAACTGTCCAGTCAAGATGGGCAACCATATAAATGTGATTAATAAATAATTAAAAATAAAATAGTTTTGCTGACATTTCAACTTATTTTCCAAAGCACAAGAGGGCAAGTCAAGGAACAATGTATGGAAACTAATCAAGGAGGGAAGCAACCTGGAATTAAGAAGAAACTTCCTAACAGTGAGGGCAACTAACGAGTGAAACAGCTTGCTGTCAGAAGTTGTGGGTGCTTCATCACTGGAGGTTTTTAAGAAGACATTGGACAATCACTTGTGTGAAATGGTGTAGGGTCTCCTGCTTCAGCAGGGATTTGGACTAGATAGAAGACATCCAAGGTCCCTTCCATCTCTATTCTGACTAATTGACATATTAGAATGCATATAGTTATCCGAATTCTCACTTAACTTTAAAAGAAAACAACTATTGAAAACTGTATTATGGAGCACATGTGCACAGTTCAAGCTACAGATTTTTTATTGTGGCATGGGGGTTCTTATTTATGTTTTGTTTCTTTATTGCTGCCTTCATTATCTATAAAGTCCTACTATGCTGCCATTTGCCCTATAAAAAGGAATTGTGATTATGATTTTTTTTTTATCATGTTAAGCTGTATTTCTCAATTCCTTCCATTTAGGACAAAATGGGATGACCTTTGTGCAGTTGGGGGGCATATTTTATGCAGTCCCAAAATTTGGATTCCAAGGACCACATTATTTCTCCACATAGTAGTAAAAATGTCAAGCTTATTTTGATGGAGCGGGGTGAGGGGGGGGGAAATAACAGAAAATGGTATGCTAAATACAGTGGAGAATTGTACACTGATTTTTAGCCTTCAGAAAATCAGGTCAAAATATTACAATCTTCAGAAGCTCTGGAGCACATTAAAATCCCGTCAGTGGTGGGATTCAAATAATTTAACAACTGGTTCTCTGCCCTAATAACCAGCTGAACCAGAGAAATGAACTGCTTGGATAGTTAACAACTGGTTCTAGCAAATAGGTGCAAACTGGTTAAAATCCCACCTCTGTTACCCATTCCTGACCCAGACTCATCAAAGGGTGAATGATTTTCGGCAGTGTAATCAGAAATCAGCTTGTTTTTGTCCAAAAAAACTTGTAGAATGTTCATGGGGAAGGCTATAAAGGAAAACAAAATAGAAGCAAAAGTCAAACAATGAGCAGCTCAGTTCAACATGTTTAAGGCCAGTTTGAGAAAGGAAGTCTGAAGAGCTGAAACAGAGGACTTCATGAACAATTTGTATTTAAGGGCAGACCTGAAGAATGAGGATGTCATTTAGATAAAGAGATAATTTTTCATTTATGGGTACATAAACCTTGATCCTTTTCAATTAAGTATTTCCCTGATACAAATACAAGTTTCCAGCCTAAGCTCCCTGTTGATTAAGTACAAACAGAATGGCCAGGCAGAAGTTTACTATTTGTCAGCCAGCTTTTAAATTGGCATTTATTTCACAATTTCTCTGTCTTTTTTTTTTTGTCTACTCAATTAATTAAATATCTCTTTTTGTCCTGAAATGTCTATTCCTAAATTCTACTATAGCATTAGAGCTGCCATGAATGTTAATCAGAAACAATGTCAAATGTGAAATTTAGATTTACAGTGAAATAACTAATAAATCTTAAACAAGTGACCTGATCCACTGGAAATATTTCATCAGGCTTACATGCCCCAACAGATCTGAATTACCTTATGTAAGTCAAAATTAGCCAAGTAGGCACCCAGGGCTTCCAGGGAAAGATAAGGGACCTCAAAGAACAGGAAACTGTTAGGGTCTAAAGATAATGGTCTTAATCCACATTTGAACAGGTAAGAAAATGATCTGTTATTATTGTTGTCAAAGATGTAGGAATCGTGGTTCTTCTGCCCCACAACTTATACTACACCCACATACATACTCCCGCAGTTTCTCTCCAACCTTCCTACCCATAATGTCATATTATTATACAATTAAAACAATATATGCTGCCTCAATTGAGATTCTTTCCTCAATTACAGTCTTTTCCCATTTCCCTCTTCTTATGTAGATTAGGCACCATCAAAGCCAATTCATCCTTCAGATCAACAGTTGTATGTAGAACTTACCTAACAGGAGTAAGAGTGTCGAGCCCTAAGGCACCCCACAAGTGAGGGCCATGGCTTGATCACTCTCCCCCTGTCAATATTGACTGGAACTGGTTACCAAAAGTAGAGGAGAACCTCCATAGAATGATATTCCCACCCTCATATCCATAACTAGTCCAGAAGGACAATGTTGTCAGTGTTATTGAAAGCCACTGAGAAATCAAGAGGCACTAAAATAAATGCAATTTTTCCATAAATTGAAAAACAAAGTCCAGTTGAATTTTGAAAAAAAAAAATACCTTTGAGACACCCCCATAAATCCATACAGGCTTTGGCTCTATGATAAGTTGCTTGCCATTTATAGAGTTATATTCTAACAATGGAGTTTCCATCTCAGAGCAATCTATTGCAAAGGCCCGATCAAAGAGAGATGGGAGGATAGGGATGCTTTTTCACCAAAATCACCGCAAACCTTCTTCTAGGTGAACCTTCTAAGAAATTGTATGGGGCATTGGTGATTTGCAAGGCTCCAACTGGCCTATTAAGGGACCATAGTCTCATCATGCCATAGGTTTTCTTGGGCAGGAGGCATTTTTCTTTCAGCTTATTGATCAGGCACCAACGTTTAGCTTCTCTGCTCTGGTAGGAAGAGTAACCTTGAGTCATAAATTCCACCAAGTCACTATTCCTACTGGAATAATATTCCCTTACCACATGCAATTCATTCTTTTCTTCTCTGGCCTTCTCTGTTCTGTGGCAGCATCTGTACTGCTATGGCTACTACTTGATTTCTGGAGGACTTCATAGCTACAGGCGACCTTTAGCAAAGGTTCTGCATTTTGTGAGTGGAAGAAATCAGCAACTAGAACTCCCTTCCCTTTCCCCTAACAGCTGCAACAGAAACTGCAGTTACTCACCCACCAACTCACTATGAGAGCAACAACATTGTCAGTTTCATTTCTGAGGTGCACTTGTGGGGGCAACAGTTTCGCAAATAGGAAGCTTTCCTCCTGAAGGAATCTAACCGGAGCCAAGAAATGTTTCCATAAATGAATTTTTGTGACGTGACAGAGAAGCAGTGAAATGTAAGAGTGAAGTACCAACCACCTTCTATTATTTCCTCTAGGATCACAGCACTATAGGTAAATCCTAGCTGGGTGTAAAACTTGGGTTTCAGGCATGGAACATTCTGAATTGTGGTAAGAACATTGTGAAACCCTTTCTAGAACATTTACTTCTTGACAACTATGAACTACCTCTGCAGTAACTTGAGCAGGTTTTATAGACAGAGAGAGAGAGAGAAGAGAGAGAGACAGAGGAGAGAATATAAAATATTCTGGGGCAGAGCATTATTAAAAAATTAATTATTAAAATTTTACCAGTTATTAATCTTGGCATTTTCTTTTAAAGGAGCGCTTCTTTTTAAAAAGAAACTGGCTCAGTATGTAGAAGAACAGTACATAATGTCTTCAAGCTAGGAGTTGAATACACCAGTCAGCAATAAGTTCTTAATCCTAAGAGTCAATAAGTATACTGAAATTTTAAAGGAAGTTCTGTTAAAGAAAGCTGTCTATAGGGCAAACTGATCCTGAGCCAGTTGTTAGTCAACCAGTGTCTTGGTGAACCTGCATAGCTTTTGTTGCTAAAGAAAGAATAGTATAAGTACAGCCTAAGATAGAGTTTTATCAAAGAGATGCTGCCACTGAGAATATTCCTAGCCACAGTCTGGAAGTAAACCACTTGGTAAGACCATAAGCAACAAACACATACAACACACATAAGCTATCATTGATGTACTGATTGGATGGTCTTGGGAAGTAATATCAATTCCTTAAATTGGGCCTTGTAGCTCCTAGACACTGCAGCATTTCAGCAACAGGAGTTGCATAACTCACAGTTAGTAGTGGAAGAATTGGGTAGCTACATTCTGCAAAGAGATTCCTGAGGAATAGCGCCACATGCAACACATTTCATCCCCGCCTGTGTTTCTTCAGAGTGACAGAAACAGTGTATAGGCCCAGCTGCACTTTTTGGAGAATGAAGAGGACTTTTACAAAACAGTATCATTTCTCAGGAGTTTGGATTTCAAATGCATGGTTAAACTAAATTATGTGAGTTGATTTATCAAATGAGCATCTAGAATGAAATAATAAAGCAATTTCTAGTATTAGAGAATTTCAGATTGCATATGTCAGAAGGTTTTCATTTTCCAAACTTCACTCCACAGCAAATGAGCACATTAAAGATACATTTACCAACTCAATCTCACCCAGATCCTTATGGATATTGCAACTTTTGGAATGGCTAGATAAAAACGTATGGATGTTACCCGGTATTTATATAAAGGTAGTGAATCATTATGCTATTTAGCTTATGACATGGCATAAACCATAAGCCACTCGTGTCCGAGGATCAGACATGATTGAATGGCTGATGACAACAATGGCTTAAACTGCCCTAATTAGAGTACATAAAATGATGCAACTTGTAACTTCTCTCGTACATTTAGAGTGACACTGCAATGCTCTAGGCCAGAAATGAGAACCTGTGAACCAGAATTTGTTGAACTGCAACTCCCATCATCATTGATTCTGCTAGCTGCAGATGGTGGCCCCATGATATTTACAGAGTGAAAGATCCCTCACTTCCAGAAAGTCAACAGTTGGCCTTCAGCAATTCCATCTTTCTCAATGAGAAGTGGAAGCTCTCTCCTTAGACAATGTACAATATCTATTCCTTACACACATGCTGTTTATTATACATGTATTTCCCCTTATTTTCCATTCAAGGTTATCTAGCTCTTCTCCAAATGCGTCTCCTGTGGTTTTAATAGAAGGACAAGTTGCCCAGCAGAGACCTTGTCCAGCCTCTGCATCCTGCAGTAGAGCAAAAGCAGCTGTTGGCCTATGAGCAATTCCGCTATCAGCAGACAGAGAAATATAGAGATTTACCCTTTGGCTCCTTTAGGCAGCGTATCCCCAGGCCAGCTGGAATGCACCAATACACAGCTGTGCTTCCCACTCCAAGCAACTGGGTAGCAGACTGTCTGCCTTAGAGCTGCAGGGAGAATTAATGTGAACAACAACACAGATAAACCATCAGAGCATCTGTGGTTTCCACCTTTCTTCTGGAGATAAATTAGCTCACTGCCCTGAAATCTGGGCATGTTGTTAATGATAAAAAAGCACATCAGGTTGTAATAAAATAAAATATAAAAGTATAAGGCCTTGTACGTGTTCTTTTCAAGGAGCTAAACCTGTGAGCTTTCCAATTTACTCCTTTTTCATCATCAGGGAGAGCTTCATTAGCACGCTTCCCTTGCTCCCTGATTTTTGTGCACATCCTTCAACACAAGCTGCTGTTTCTGCTGCCGGTAAAAAATACTCACCTGTCTTCTTAAGTCAGAAAGCAGCAAACTCATACAGCCTTGAAATCTTTGAGGTAAATCAAAATGGATCCAGAATTCTGTATGTACGTGACATTTCAGATGCCCATATTTTGCAGTGATCTAAGATTCGCTTTATGCTTTCAAATAACCGTCTCCGAACTGGTTTCCTTAGGATATAAGGAAAATCCTGGCTGCTTTAGTGCCAATATGTTTAGCAGACATCAGACTGGAATAGACTGTTTTAAACTTAACCAACAAACCAAGGGCAAGTGATGATGTGCTCAGTGCCATGTTTTTCAAACATTCATCTACTCTTTCTACAACATGTCCTTGCCTTAGTATGGCTTTTTCAAATATATGGTATACAGGGGGAAGCCTTGGGAATGCTCAGTTCTGCCTTTTCTCATGTGCCTTCTTAATGCCATGCTTACTGAGTTTCCTCTGAAGGAAATGGAATAGGACATTTTGACACATCTGTCCCTAAATCAAGCAAAACCATGCAAAAATGCACATGTGCCATATTCAGATGTGCCCCTGTGTTTTACAGGGAATAATTTTCTGCTCCAGGCTCTGAATCCCAGCTCCCAACTGAAGCTGTTGATCCAACTGTGTACAATAACCTTCAGCTCCCTTAATTAAAAAGTGTTAAATAGTAGCTCCACCTAAACAATATGGGAAATATCAATAATTTTTACAAAGGTTGGGTTCTATTGTGGTTTCTGTGACTTGGTGTGTTACGCAAACCCAGATAAGGCAATTATGTTTGGGTGTGAGAATCCAATCAACCAAATTCAATCAGCCACCCATATTAGCATGTAGCACAAATGTGATGGCCAGCTTGGTTCATCTTTCATTCTACTCAGGGAAACATTCTCAAATTCCTTCAGTGATGATGATGATGATGGTGATATCTATTTAGTTGTGTCCAACTCTTGGTGATTTTGTGGACCAGATCTCTCCACATCTTCTGATCTTGCGTTATTTATTTGAAGGGGGGGTGTTATGCTCTGGTTGATATGAACTTTGATGGTGTCCATAGTGTTCTTTGACAGCCTGGTTTCCTTTTGCTGTTAACTTCCAAACACAAATGCTTTCTCCAGTGAATTCCCCCACATGACGTGGCCAAAATAAGCAAGACACAGTTTTTCCTTCAAGTGACATGTCTGGTGTTATGCACTCCAATACTTGCTTGTTGGCTACCTTTGCTGTCCAAGGAATATGCAGGTGTCTTCTCCAGCATCACAGCTTAGATCAGTGATGGCGAACCTATGGCACGGGTGCCACAGATGGCACGCAGAGCCATCTTACCTCCAGCTGAGCATACACATGTGATTGTGCATGCATGGGCGATTGCAGAGACCCAGCTGGTCTTTGGGCCTCCGCTGTGCGTGCGCGTGATTGCAGCAGGAAATCCAGCTGGTCTTCGGAGCTCTCATGCGCATGCATACGCCATTGCTCATATGTGTATGAGTGCCTGTGTGCAGCATGCATGCATTGCATGTGCAAAAGCTGCATGCATGCACAGATGGTGTGATTGTACATGCAGCGCAGGTGGAGGAACTGCACGCAAGTGCAGATGGCATGCGCAAAGTACATACTTTTCGGCACTCAGTAAGTAAAAGGTTCACCACCACTGTCTTAGATGGGTCAATTTTCTTCCTGTCTTGCTTTTTCAAAGACCACCCTTTAAAGTACATCAACATTTTACAAGTTCATTGCGCAACAAGTTCATCTAAGACTTCCACACACTCCTTATGAGCACTGATGATGTTACCTAGTTAGGGTAATGAAATGTCTGCAAGAAAATAAGCAAGTTCAGGGAGCACAAAGAACCTCTCAAGACTTCCATAGCATGTCTAAATCTTTTAATGTGCCACACTGACTGAAACATGTCTTATAATTGTAGAATTGTAAGCCGGCCAGAGTCACTTGGTTGAGTTGCGTAGTTATAGACATTGAGTAAATAGAGAAATAAATAAATAATGATTCCATTCTTGATATTTCCTTACTTCTTTGTGGCAAGGGTATAATGGAAACAATAGTCTCCCCAGGACACATTAAATCAACAGCCACAAGCCAGAATGTCCTAATTCCTTTGTTTGAAATCAGTAACTTGCTGGAAAGCTTGTTCTTTGATTGAAGTACTCTTACAGTTTAGATTTTCTCTTTACTTCTTCTTACTCTAAACATAAATCTCAGAGCCCTTAACTTCAACTCACTTATTTCCCCTTTCATATTCTAAGCAGCATCCCTTTGGAATAATTATCATGCTGCTTTTTGGCATCCTTTAAAACATATATATATATAAATATAAACAGAAAATCTATTACTTTAAAAAAATCAAATTTCTCATGGTTTTATGTAAGCAGTTTCTTCATCTTTGAATATTACAGAGGGCTACTCTCTGAGGTTAAATGAAGTATTCTTCTTTCTGTCACAAAAACAGGATTTTGTCTTCGATAGCTCTAGCAAAAAATTCTGCCTAGAGAGAACTTGGGAGGTAGAAGGTGAATGAAGTTGTTAATTTTGGCTGTGTAATCAAGGGCCTACCTGCCTTTCATGTATATTAGTGCCCATAAGCAGCTGTTTTGTTGCCATGTTAACTTTTTATTTTACCCCCTGCAGATAATCCTAGAAAAAGAGTAAGAAAAAGATGAAAGCTGCAATCTCATGTGAGAGGAGAAATCATAAGGGAAAGGTATTCCAGGTACTATATAATCAAACAGAACTTGATGGTTCCTTCTATGGATTGTATGGCGATTACTTATTGGACTATTTTCTCTATATTTAGTTTGCTCCTAATGTGTTGTTTAATCAGTCCAAACCTATTAAATGACTGGTTCTTTCAGCTAAACCTTTGACTTGGTCATCAGAAAATTGACTACCTTGTCTAAATCTGTGCCATTCTAATTAATGTTTCAGTTGTTTTATCTGGGAATTCTACGTGTTAGAAATATCAGAAGAATAGGTAACAGAGAAATATTGTTTGACCACACAGAGAGAGATGCAGTTTTTCTAGTTTTCATTTTCCAGTCTCCCAAAGTGGCAAATTACTTAGCCATTCATTCGCACAGAGGGGATGATGTCTAGTAGCCAATCTGAATCCTCCTTTCAATCTGGAAAAATGTATATGAGGCTTCCACATCCAGCCCTTGAGCATCATTACCCTTACGTCCTAGAAACTGTCACAAATCTCCAATTGTTAGTTCAATTGCCACCCATCAGTAACCCAGCAAAGATTCTGCTAAAATCAGGGCAAATATCTTTTTCCCTTCTGGAATGAAAGGAACTTATAGCTAAAGTAATAAATGGATATCAGTTGCCTTCCATAACAACAAAATCATTGGGCCTTCTGAATGGTTCTTCCTCCCGCTGCTTATCCACTAACTTGACTCTTGAAATCTTGATTTTTATCACAATTAGATATTAAAAACAAGCCAAACAACACTAGGTTGTTTTCCATTATGAAAATAAATCAGAAATACATGGTTGCACAGTGCCTTTATTAGAACGAGCCAAAAGACTAGGCAAGCTTCAGTATTCTTCTTCAGAGCTTTATCAAGGAAATAGCAAAAGATAGGCAGGAGAAGCAAAGACATTTTATGGTAGGCCAGGTGTTTTAGTCATGAGATGTCATGTTTAGTGTTTAGACACTGCAGACAATGCAGTTATGCCCTGTTATTGTTACAAAAACAGTGATAGCTGTGTTGATCTAAAAAAAAAAATCCAAAACATTAATAGAACAATAGGTTTGAGGAGCCAACTAAAATGGGACTAAAGTCCTGGGATATGTGCAACCTCAGGGCACTGGATGGAGCTCTGTGGCCTTAGAGAACTAACTGCTCCAGAGAAGCTCATGGAGATCCAGGGAGCTAAGTGTGTGAAGTGGACAGTTCTTCGGCACCTTCCCTTCAATTCAACAGTACAAAAGTTGTGTTTTTATCACAATCTTTGGAAAAACTTTCTTATCTATGCAGGTCAGATCAACCCTTGCCAGCTTGTTCACAATATTCCAGCCAATGTTCTTGTCATTGGCAAGTCAGAAAAGAATTGGCTGCCGATGGTGTCCAAGGTTTGCTCATTGAAAGCAAAAGAGGCCATGTGAAGAGATATATCAATGGGACAGGCTGCTTATCTCGCGCAATTGACAATGCAGTGGTTTGATATTCTATTCCAGAAATTATTGCTTGCGGAAATGCCAAAACAGCTGAGCTTCTCCCACATCCACCTTTTGTTCTGCTACAGTGTTCATGTGCATCTTCTATTAGTAAGGAAACATTTTGGTATTGGTAGGTCTCTCATTAGGAAGCCACATCTCAAAACACATTCTTGTTCCTTTAAAATCAAAGCAAACTAGTACAATGGCCTTACACTCCCTACCAAAGGAAGTACAGAAGAGCACTCCCATGTTTTCCCTTCCTTTCTTCATTTTCCAGAAAGGCAGCTGTGTTACTATATTAATGTATTTCACCACAGCTTTGTTACTAGGCAATCCTAAATCAAACTCTGAAGTCAGAGCAGAGCACCAGCCCCTCCCTTAAGCCTTTCCTCGGCTTTGGTCTGAAATTTAGCACTGGCAAACAGACTTCTTCAAAAATTCCTCCAACTCCCAATATAATTCTGCCAGATCAGTAGGCTAACAGCTGGCCGTATCTCCCTTGCAGTCCTTCAAAACAGACAGCGCAATATTTCTAGAAAATTGCTTTCATTGCAAGCCAACTTTTGAAGCCTGAAAGTTTTCCTTTTCTCTTCTCAAAAGCCTAATATTTGGCTTAGGGTCACATAACAAACTCAACCTAGAATGACAAAACTCAGTAGCTGGATTTTCATTATGTATGATGCTTGAATGAAACATGTTCACAACCCAGATGCTAAGCTTTCCCGCAACAGAATGAACCATAAACCCATTTCACCCTATACATGGGCTTACAATTCTCTTCAAAACTCCTTATTTTGGCAAAATTATATCTAGAAATGATATAGAAAATAATCCCTTCTCACCCCATGGGTGGGAAGTCAGGTCTTCCTCAATGTCAGGTCCTCTACCAGACACCTAAGATGTGGAGGGTTTTATACCATATCTTAGCTGTTCCTAGCACTGCACTCTTCCAGACAGAGAGATCTGATATTGTTCCTGAGATTTGTTGGAACCATTTTCCCAGCTTGGGATGCACAACCCCAAGTGCTCCTACCACCACAGGGATCATTTTGATCTTTACTTTCCTTATCCTCTCCTCTTCTTCCTACAGACCCTGGTACTTCTCTAGCTTTTCATACTTTTTCTTCCTGATGTTGCTATCACTCAGCCCCACTATATCTATCATCTCTACTGTCTTCTTCTCCTTGTCTACTATTGCTGTGTCTGGTTGATTGCCCAGTACTTGTACAGTTTCTTGGAACAAGAACTGGAAATGCAGGTTGGATATTACTAAAAACCAGATTCCTCCTTAGCAAATTTGAAATATAGATCCAGAGACTTGGGGGAGGGGCTTAAGGTAACTGTCCTTTCATCAAAAGCACGCTGATGGGAAATATTTTTTCCCCAGATATGAGGAAATGGGAGGATCTAGGTGCTGGGATTTCTAGAACCTTATCAATCTCTTTTGTAGTTTTGGAGGCTGGCAGGAAATACAGGAGGGAAACTCCAATGTAGCATATTGCATATTCTGTGGTCAAAGCCTTCCCTTCAGCCTTTTGAGACTTTTACCTTAACAGAATGGGAATTGCTACATGCTGAGATATGTCACTCCTCTGTATCTTAATATTGTGTGACAAGTTTTATAAAGGGCTGACAATGAAATTTAGGACTTGAGATTTTAATTTCAAATTAGGTAGAGCAAAATACAATTCTCTTCTGCTACTTCTCAGAAACCACTGCCAATGGAGAGAAATATAGCCTAAAATTCTAAATGTTTCTATTTTACCACCATGTGTGTGTGTGTGTGT
>JAEANM010007332.1:0-17819 GCA_017656035.1 Myanophis thanlyinensis
AGCCAGCATGGCTGGCTCAGGAATTCTGGGAGTTGAAGTCCACGAGTCATGAAGGAGCCATAATTGCCCACCCCTGAGCTAGTGTATAATAACATCAGTATGGAACATCAACAAGGAAAGGAAAAAAAATATCTTGCCAACGACTCTTAATGAGAAAGAACCAATTGAAAAGCTATCCAATGTGGATGGCAAAATTCCATTGGGGGCAGCAAACAAAGAAAACTACTCCTTTCTAGCGATTATCCAGATTTTTGCAGTGCAAATAATAGTATGGTTAGTTTTATGCTGTTCACTGAATAGAGGAAAAATGAAAAAAAATTACCATGGTAGTCTTTGTTCTTTAAAAATAAAATATTTTGTGGTGGTAGCTCTTAATAGTTTTTTCATCAAAACTCATATAGAATGTCAATTTAAAATGATACTGGTTACAGATAATAGCATTATTTCCTATAAAAATTAGTAACAGAAACTGGACCATTTTTTCCCCAAAAACTGCATGAAAATTAAAATGCTTTGACAGAATGTTCTGTTAATAATTCAATTGCATATTACGAATTTTTCTCACACAAGGCATAGTTCCTCAAAAGCTCTTTAATAAGCCTTGATTATGACTCAATATTCTGTAAACCAGCTCTTACCAAGTCAAGCTCCTGGTGGCTTTCATAATCCTTAAATAAAGTAACAGGCTTAAGATAACTGTGCAAGTGATTGTACCTATGTATTCTAGAAAAAGGAAGTTGTGGTATGTATTTTAAGGGTTCCCTAATTACAAGCAAATTTTGTTTTTGAAAAAGATGATTGCAGAATTAAACAAAAACAATTCAGATTGCTGAACATTTCTAACTGGAGAAACAACTTAACCTGGGACTGTCTATATTTAAAATATATACTATTTTCACCCAGCTATGAGCATTGACAGCTAACTAGAACCTGAAAAAGCACATTGCCTCATCCAAAGTGCCAGAACAAAATCGTCAATCTGATGTGCCACTCACTCAGTAGAGTTAACAGTTAGTGAAGTGTCTGGGTGAGTATACATGTAACGTATAGCTGGCACTTAAGTCTAGACAGACTTGGCAAGGAAATTGATACAAGAGATGTGATAGGTACCTTTATAAGCTGGTGCTGATAGAGGATGTCATCACTATCCTTTATTATTAACAACCTTAAAGCCATATATGAGCTGAGAAGGTCTACTAAATTTGGAATTGTGTGACAGCTCCTCAATGGCTACTCTTCTGGAAACCCATGCAAAGAATTTTTACAGCCCTGGCACTGGAGAAGAGGTGATGCCATCATCCTAGTATATAAATCCCACTATTGAAGTCTATCCTTTGAAAGGATCCTCCTTTCACTTATTTTTCTAAATTGGTGCTTGCTTCTAGTGTACAACATTATTCTACATCACTGAGGGCAATTAGAAATGTAATTTTGTTTTGGCATTACAGCCTATAAGCCCAACATAGGAAATCAAAAAGAGGAATACTAGCCAGCAAAGTACTAAAGTTAGAGCCAGCCTAGACTGGCATACCTTAAAGTCAAAGTAAATTTACAGGAGATCCATGTAACAGAGTACAGAGTAAGAACAATACATTCTGACATTCAACTGACTTTGTTCTGAATACTGGTCAAGTCACAAGAAATGTCAGAAAACAACTCTGACATTGTGAACATTCTCACTTGGAAACAATGGGCATTTTATGCTCTAATGCCACTTTCCCTAACTCCAACAGGTGTGTTAGACAAGCAGTCAAGAACCATCAACCAGCCTATTCAGCTCTCAGAAATCCCAAGTACATCACCTCTATTACTCTGGTAGCTTCACGGTACAATTTATAAACCTGGACAACTTATGGAAAATATTGGATGGATACAGTAGAACTGGTACATTAATGGCCCACATGACTAGCCCCGTATGAAGAATCACAGTGCTTGAACTGAACTGCTGTTTTTTTCTCTCCTCATGTATTATTTATTAAAAATATTTGTATGGCTTCTAATATGAATCTAGCAGCTTATAATAGACCTACATTAAAACATCCATATAACCACCCTCAGGTTAAAACATTAAACAATTTTCCTTGATGTCCTCAATTAGCATCTTACTCAATGAATATTCTGCTGGAGATCAAATGCCAAATTTATTTGACTGTAGTTTAATGTATTGTCAACTGTAATTAATTCATGATATTGTGCATTTGGCAAGCACACAGGTCTCCCAAATATTATTAATGAATGTACCTGTCATCAATGGAGTCTACTTTCTCTTGGATTTTGTCTGAGTTGATATTGCCATCACTAACCAGTCTTCTTCCTGTTTCTACAACTGCATTGATCTTTTCCTCATTGGCATCCATTGTGGTCATGAAATCCTCCTGTTTTTTGATAGCAGCTTCTGCTCCTTCCAAAGTGGTAGGCATTTCAGTATGTGCCAAAACATATTCCTGTAATTTAAAAAAAACCAGATTCTTAGTCTACAACTTATGATTATTTAGTCTACAGTTAACATTATCTAGGTTAACATAATACATTCACCCAGAGCAGTAGACTGATTTGCATATCTCTAGTGCAAATGGCCTATGTTGACCCAAACATAATCCCTGTGAATTTTTAAATATTTCCATATCTAAACAAATTGATTTCTAGATACTTGAGCCAAAAGTCACAAATCTTCACAAATGTAGATCTGTTGGACCATTTGCAAGACATGCCACATATTTATAGTCACTTTCAATAGATATAAATAGATATAGATCCTAGCATTGTGATTTGGAGGACTGTGAATGAGTGGAAAGCTCAACCAGATGACTTCCTGATTTCTCTTCAACTGTGGCTTGAAGCATTCTTCCAATACAAATTATAAAGGTTTGGGGAAACCAGAAAGCTTCTTATTCAGGTACCCAATAAGTGAGAAGAAAAAAAATCAGGGCAGATATGCAAGATGAACTTCTTGATCCATTAGGTGTTACCTGGCTACAGTCAATTTATCAGCTTGGATAGCTGATCACAGTTTCCTTATAAGAAAACTTTTTCAAAACACTTGTCAATTCAGACAATGGTTTCTTGAGAATAAGGATCACTACCCCACACACAAATATCTCAAATTAATTTTCTATCAGTACAAAAGTGTTTCCTTTTTTTTTGATGTGGCTGGCTAAAATTTAGTCAGTTTAGTCAGTTCAGTAGAAGTGGAAAAATGCGACCAATGTATCTCAGAAATTATCCTCCAAAAAGGCAGTCAGTTTAATATAACTGTTTTGTCATTTTAAAGCAAGATTGGGCATTGTGTGATTCCCCCCCTCCCCCCCCCCCAATGTTGCTGAACTCCAATTCAACTGAGGGGGATGCTATTCATAACATTTGGAGAATCACATGTTACCCAAACCCACTTTCTGAGAATTAAAGCATCCTTGTCATGATAACTGTTTACCTGATTGTTAAGAAATGCCTCTGCTTGCTTTGTGTCTCTAAGGAATAACTGGTAGGCATGGGACTGGGAAAGAAGATTCTGCCGATTTTCCCACATTTTGTGAAGCTCATTCCATCCAGTGTCCAAGGCCTGCAGACGCTGATGTAAGAACATGTACTGAGCATCAGTCTGACCCTGGGTCACCATCTCACCGATATCTCTCATTTTCTGATAGTCTTCCTCATAATTATTGATTTCATTCTTAATGTTTTCATGCTGTGTAAGCAGCTTTTCTGCTTCCATCAATGTATTGGGCATGTCTTCTGAGGCAATGGCTGTTTGGGTCCGGGAAAGCCAGGATTGGAAATCATCTAAGTCACGCAAAAACTGCTGCAGTTTGCTTGCCTCTCCCAAGGATTCTTCACGGTTCTTTAAAGTTGTTTTCATTTCTTCCCAAACATCATTGATTTCAGCAAGCCTAGAGAGAATGGCTCGAGCCTGGTCAGGATGCTCTGATTCTAACTTTTCAGCCTCTTTCTGGAGATCGGTGAGCTTGGCTTCAATAGCTACCAAGTCACGTTCCATTCCAGTTAGCTTCCTTTGAAGAGCTATAACACCAGCCAAGTCATTGCCAAGCTCTTGGGTGGATTCAATAACTTTAGTCTTCTCCCTGATCCAAGATTTAGTTTCATTGCATTCAAGATGATAGTTCTGGATACTGAGAGCTGAGATAAGAGCATCTTTCTTTATGTCCACCAGTTCTCTGAATTGGCTCCACCTAAAGCAAAGATGCAGAGAGGAAAAAACAGTGAACTTCACATTTTCATCATTCCTTCTCTATTCCACATTTCAAAATGTAATGTGCTTTTCGCCTCTTTATTTGTAGTTCTCAATATAATACTTTAAATCTTAACAATTTTACTCTATTACATTCTAAAATACTTGGACATTCCAAATATATAAATAGGAAGCAGGTGCAAATAACATCATTCATTTAATTAATGTTGGCAAGTAATTAGAACCTCTGAATAAAGAAAGTAGGCAAACCTAACTAGGATAGGGAAAGCCATTTGGCTGATAAAAGTAATTGCCAATTGATCGTTATTATTTTTCAGGAGTAAATGCGTATTTTGAATGGACAACTGTACTATAAATAATAAATGATACAATATCTGCCTATCCCTAGATAAAAGTTACATTTAAAGCTAAAAAAAAATAGATAAAATGAGACCAGAAGCAAATACATTACCTTGTATTGAGCTTATCTTGCTGTGCCTTGATCTCTTTTTCATTTGGATGGCCATTGTGTATCAGCTGCCTAGCTATCTGATTGACCACAGCAACACGCGATGCTTGACTATTCATTTCTGGTTCTAAACTTTCAAATCTAGAAACAGGAAAAAGAAAAAAAAGACCCAACAAGTGTTAATGATTAAGCCCATAGCTCAATGAACATGGAATTGGAAAAAGCTACAAGGGCTCTTACCTGTGCTGTATCACTTCCAGATCTTCCAGTTTCTCAGGTATCTCCATGTTATTCAGCCATTGTTCTTTCTCATCAATCCAAAGTTCACAAGCATCTGCCTCACTGAACATCTTATACAAAGCCAATGTGTCTTGCAATGCCTGCTTACGAAGCCGGGTGAGTTCTGCAACCTCTTTGTACCTTTCCTCTATTCCAGACAATCTGCTCTGTACATCTGTGGACTCTGCATACTCCTGTGGTAAGGCTTTAGCTTGTTCGTGCAGAGAATCAATTATTGACCTGTAGCTTGCAATCTCTTCAGCCACATCTTTGTGTTTCTTAACCAAGGATTGAGTTGAATATTCATCATGGCCAACATCATTGCTTGAGACAATTTTGAGGATATCCAACATCCATGTGTCAATGTCATCAGCATCAGCCTGGAACTGGTGAAGTAAGGAAGCTTCTTCCAGTCGTTTCTTCCGTATAGAAGAGAGCTGCTCCAAATTAGCCCATTGATTCTGGATATCTGAAATCCTCTCTCTGATCTTCTCAGACCCAAAATGATTCTCAGCTATCATATCTTCCCCTTCTTTGACTGCTTGTTGGAAGTGACCACTCCGACCACTCATCTCATCTTCAAATGCCTTATGTTTGCTAAGAAGCCGGACAATGCTGGTTAAGTCTTTTCCATAATCATCTGATGACAAGATCTGTTCCTTTTCTCTTATCCATCCCTCCTCTTCAGCCATTTCCCAGAAGAATTTCCAAAGACGTCGTGACTCTTCCAAGCGAGCACGCCGTAGGGCTGACAGCTGACATAGCTCTTGGTAACAGAATTCCATGTGAGCCACACGGTCTCGAATAACTTGTGGATCACAGGGTTTGTAACCTGTCCACAGGCAGAAAGAGGACATGGAAAATTAGTTGCAAGAGAATATTATATTATTTACACCAACTGACATAGAGAATTCTAGTTCCTTAAAATCTGGTGACAGATTTTTCAATCTAAATGATTTCAACTTAATACATGCAAACCTCAGAGACATCTCTTAGGGCAAGTTAAAGCAACTCTCTGGTGGAACTTCAGACATCACTCCATTCCTCCACCATCACTTCTCAAGATACAAACAGACAACCCAAGTTTTATGCATCCAAAATCATTGCAAAATAGGGAGGAAAATAATCTGCTCTTCTAAAATTGGCTGTCAAAACTCCCAGCCCATAGGCCGGATGTGTTACGCGCTGGCCATGGCCATGTCCGATTTAGCAAAGAGGGAAAAAGTCCAATATGTCATGTGACGCCATGACAACACAAATTTGTCACCCCTGTTCTAAAAGGTACTTTAAAATTTCCTTCTGTGATGTGATCAAACAACATCAGCAAACTGTAGGAAATTCTGAAGAAACTCCATTTAAGGTACATTATTATCCTCAACAGATTTTTCGTATATAAACCCATCACTTCATATCCCAGATTTTGCTGGCTTTTTGTTTTTAACCACATCTGGAGTAATGGCTACATTAAGCCAGAAAGAAGAAATAGAAAGAAAGATTAGTGAAAAATGCTGGAACTGGGGCTGGGTCATCATAATTATGAAATCTGTTTTATCATATATTTTACTGGCCAAGAAATTAAATGTGTACTGCTATGTAACCAGTGGTGCCAACTTTGATCAAATACATATGGTTTCATGACTGTACACATCTCATCTGTTGTTTCTGCAAGTGTACATCTTATTTAAATATTGGGCTCGAAGCAATTATAAGGTGGAATAGGCACGTCCAGAGAATCTGGCTGTGTATATGTTCCCTTCCATTTGACAGTTTACTTTTATGTACTCACTAATCTAATTTATGTGACTGCTCAACTCACAAAAGGTGACTTTGGGTAGCTACAATAATTGCTTACTTCTATCAGTTTGAACACCTAATGTACATGGTGTTACAACTGGCATCTACCAATAAGTCAAGTACACATCTAAGAGTGAATCCAAGTATCTTACCTTCCCCATCTGTAGCAAATTTCTGGGCAGATGCATTGACCCCTCTCACTCGCTCAGCCTGTATGGCAATGTCAGCTTCCACAAGAGCATGTTTCTGCAACAGGTCTTCTACCCCCAAGAGATGTTTGCCATAATCTTGAGACAGTAGCAACACCTATTTGTACATAATCAATTGGGGAAAGCATGAATTTCCTAATTGTTTATTTTTTAAAAAAAATTAAATATTTTTCTGACTACTGTTTCATAAGTTCCGATCCCAATTGAGTTCATAGTTCATGGATTGGCTTTAGGTCCAAAGATTTAATCCAAATCTACTGTACTTTTTCAGAATCTATACAAGCCTCCTTGTTAACTCATGAGTTGAACTAAGTCATAATGGGAACAGTTATAACCATAGAATCTGAATATCCTTTGGGTAGACCTTTATCTCATTGGAAAATGTGAGCAGCTGCCTAATAAATGTCTAATGAAAGATTTCTTATTTTTCTGAATACAGTTGGCATACAGTTCTGCCATTTACCTTCATCTCATCCATCCAATCCATAATATAGAGCATTTCTTGGAAGATCTTTTGCAGACCAAGGTTCATCTCTAGCCGTTGCCTGCGTGCCTTTAATAATTCCAGGAGATATTCCCATAGGCGAATCACATTATCCTTCCTTGCAGTGATGCGTTTAATATCATGATAGTTTTCTGCTTCAAGTTCCCTGGCAACAGCAACCACTGCTTGGACTCTTTCTTCATAGGCTGCAATATCTGTCTCAATAGCTTCATGTTTCTTTGTTGCAGCCTCTACAGCTGGAAGATCAAATCCAAAGTTGTCCTATGAGAGGAAGCATTAAGTAGATTAGTACAATGGTATGGAAATTGTTTACTATAAAGCCTCTTACTACACTTCTGCAGTTGTCAACAGGTCTACCACTAGCTTAGGATCAAGTGGCCTTGGGAGGTAGAACCTGACCAGCATCTTATTTAAAAGATTTGGTTGACCTATGTTTCCCCATCTTGCTCCTCTAATTCTCCAATTATTCAACAAGGCCTTAATAAGCAAACATGGCATAGCCTTAGTATGAACCTAGTCAGTGCTGTGCCTGTATTCTTGATAGGCCAATTGGCTAATCAATAGTTATATGCAAATGCAAAAAATGGTATAATGTATTTATAACAATGAAATTATTGCACATATCCTGATCATGTGGAATGGTAGACTTGTACTTGTATTGACTAGTAAACTTTAGTCCAGATTCTTAGTTAGTTATAATTCCGTGTCCTTTACTACAAGGCTATTAACATTTCTGACATGACGCCATCATAGGGTTGTCTCTCTAAATGGTCTACGATGAAGAGTTCAGTATGGATTGCCATTTCTGGTAGAATCTTGCATCAATATCATTTTAGAAATTAAATAACAGAGTTTGCAGTAAACCTGAACACAATTTTCTGAAGACAAAACTGCATTCTCTGGTTAATAGATACTAGTGCACAGTAGTTCATAAGTAATTCAGTGTAGGTTTGTTCACAATCTGAAGGAAACCCAGATAAACATGTCCATCCCCCTAATGCAAGTGGGAATTATCCCTGGGTTAGAGAGTGCAACTTTATTTGCCTAAATTCTTTAAAAGTGTCACCTGAGAAACCAGACGTTGATTTTCACTTAGCCAAGTCTCCCGCATAGCTGCCTTACGGTCGAATCTGCGAGCAAGTTGTTCCAGTTTCTCCTGTCGGATGAGCTCATTACGCAATGCCAGTTCTCTTTCATGTTCAGCTTTTTCCAGTCTTTCCCAGGCCTGAGTAAATAATTAAAAAATGTGCAGTTTACACAAAGAAAAAAATTGGGAAATGTAAATGTTTATTTCAGCACTGAATCAATATTAGATAATAATTTAATAAGACAAGTTTTGGATTGCTGGTATTATTTGGGAAACCTAAGAGGCAAAGCCCTTAATGAGTGACATTAAAGGCCGATCAAAACATTAGAAGTATCTGTTGTAGCATTTATGCTCCTATAAAATAAAATAAAATGTTATTATTTTACCTGGGAGATTTCCTCTCTATGGTTCATTTTAAGGGTTCTAGATTCTGCATAGCAATAGTCAGATGCTGAATGACAAAACCTTATTATGGCTGACTCAGAAAAGGTAGGTTTCACTTTATAAAAGGAAACATTTCAAGGACTCATGGCTACAGTGAAAAATCTGAAAAACTGCCAAGGGAGAAAAAATTGGATAGGACTTCCTTTAGTCGGGATGCTATTCTTATCTTAGCAATGTATGTACTTTCCCAAGAAATGATGAAGTGCATCCTGAAAACTTTGCAAACACAATTAAAGCAGCAAAAGCCATCATAACAATATTGCAATAAAGCAAACTGATTCAGCAGGAAAAAACAGGACCCACAAGTTCCCTGTGCAGTTAATGCTCAGCATCCTTTAATCCAAAACATTTGATCAGACGTCTATTTGAAGGAAAGGCCATATAATATATTGCATGCTTTTAACAGAATGCAAACAAGGGAGCCAGTCCGTTTATCGGATCTTCCTTATTAATAAATAAATAAACAATTCTCAATTCCTAATCAGCCATCTTGTATTCAATCTTCAGATGTCCTGCTGTTTGGAACCTAAGGATATTTAAGAACTTACAAGCAATTTCACACGAGGAATTTACTGCTGCAATTATGCATGAAAGCAACAGCTGCCCTGAGAATTCCAGCCAAGATGAAAAGGAAATTATAAAGTGTTATCCTTCTAAAAGTACATTATCTCTACTAGATCTTGTCAAACTAGTTGCTGTTTATCTGGTTGAACCGGTAAAGCGATTAATTGTCTTTTTTTCTAGCATCTTTGTTGCAGGGCAATAAGTTTCAGTAGTTTCATTATATACTTTTCTCCCTTTGAACATCCTCTCTCTTGTTCCTACTTGAATGGGAAGTTTGCCTAGGCAAGGGAAGTCATGTAGCAGCATATTCTTCCTATTCATCCCAACCATCTTTTTCTATAGCAGCCTTCCTGAAAACTATTCTCTGCAGCAGGCAATTAAGTGCAGGCCTATTTTCATTTTTAAATTATAAATGGCTTCACTTTGGTAAAGCTAAACGTGCATAGACTCAAGGAAACCAAATGATAATTTTAAAATAATGGCTATTCAATGTCCTGCTTTTTATAGACTAGAGTACACAATATTATCCAGACGTAAGTCCAGGATAAGTCACAGAAACACATATAGTGCACAAAATGTGACTTACATTTCTTGGTTAGGGTTCTTGCATTCTCCATAAAAAATCCAAGTCACAAATTTACTCCCTAGTGGCCTATGTACCACAGACATCTTCTAGGGCAGCGTTTTGCAACCTCAGCTGCTTTAAGATGTGGACCTCAACTCCTAGCATTTCCCAGATAGCACGGGGAATTCTGGGAGTTGAAGTCCATGCATTTTAGCTCAGGTTGAGAAACTGTTCTACATATTACCTTTTCTTACTTCCATTATTTAGTAAGAACACTTGGAAACTCAGTGGGGAGGAATGTATGAAGAAGCAGAGATGAATCAGGAGAGCTAATCCTGATAGTAGTTGCTAGAAAAGTCACTTTGAAAAGAAGAGTCCAGGGTTGGCCTATCTCCTTATATTGATCCAAAATACCACTATGCTTGGCTCCATTTTGTCTCAGAAAAAAATCCTTTCAGCATGCATTCACACTTGGCTTTGCATTATTTAAAAAAAAAAGGCTGTCTTTGCAATTGGACACTTTGTGTCGTATTCCTCTTCTAGTTACAGTGGAACCTCCGGTCATGATCATAATTCATTCCAGAACTTTGGTCGGCACCTGATTTTGTTGTGGCTGGAAGCGAGACTGACTGCGCATGCATGTGCAAATAAAAGAACCTATGCAGAAAGGAAAATCGGACACGCCATGTTTGATCACCACCCGAGTATTTGTTCGTGACCTGATGCAATTTGCGAAATATTTGGTCAGCACCCGATTTGGTTGTGGTCAGAAGCGTTTGTCACCAGAAGTTCCATTGTACCACGATATATATGCCAACCTAGCACACAGTGGATGTGGTGAACTAATTCCTACCATTTTTAAAAAATGTTATTTTACTTTTTTAAAAACTGATTTATTTATTTATATCCTTCCTTTTATTATTTTTCTAAATAATTCAAGGCAGCAAACATACTGATACTCCTCCTATTTTCCCCAAAACAACAACAACCATGGAAGGTGAGTTGGGTTGAGAGAGTTACTGACCCTAAGTCATCCACAGCTGGCTTTCATTCAAAGGTAAGACTAGAACTCACAACCTCACCATTTCCATCTTGATGTTTAAGACCAAACTGGCTTAATTAATTAATTGACAGGAATTAAGTAGACCGGCTATGTAAGGGTTGTTAATAGTTTAAGTCCAAACCATTTGGAAGTCACAGTGTTGTTACATTATATACCAGAAATCCTATTCAGTACTATTGTTAAATCTTCAAAATCCTTATCATCCCACAGTTCACTTAGTAGCACTGGGAGAACAAATCAATTAGAAATGTATGTAGGCATTTACCTTGTTGATATCTGAGATGAGTTTTCCTTCTCTGGGCATGTACACTTTTTGATTGTTAGCCCTCATTTTACTCTGGATGGTGAAAAGCAGTACTTCCAGATTTCCTTTTTCTGTGAATCTGAAAAGAAAGCAGTGTGGGTAAAATCCAGAGGCAAATATTAACTCTGCAAAGAAACAATAGGATATTTCCATTTATATATATATGGATGCTTCAGATGAGCAGAGTTATTGTAGCCATATTAATCTATGCTGGCAAAATAAATAAATAAGGAATCTGGTAATAAGACACATGATGCACATAACTACTAACAACTAGTTCAAACAACACTTCACATATTTAGTTACCTGCTCTTGAAAGCAACAAACCAAATTATTTTTATATTTTCTTGCAACACCCCAATTTTTAATATTTTTTTCTCTTGGTCTGTACTTCATGTTAGAGTAGCACATTTGCATCCTAAGTACCTTCTTATTATGTTAATGGTGAAATCTCCAGTTAGCAGAATCAGGTACTTTAAGCATTTCAAAATGAATAATAGATTGTTAATGGCTACAGTTTATGAACTATTATTTTTCACAGAAAATGTTCAGCACCAAGAGAAATATATTGCCAAGATGCTACTGTATGAATTATTTTGGGTCAGACAAAATAATACATTTTTATATCCCTTCCTACAATTGGCAGTCATTTTTTGGCTGTACCTCTGCTTGTAGCCTGTGTTGCTTATACATTACAATAGAGGCAAACACCCTTATTTCTAAGATAAAATCATGCATACTCGTGGCTCAGGCCACTTACAACCCTGGGGTCTTATCTGCAGTCATACCAAGTGGGATTATTACACTGGGATTAATTCTTCTCTCCCAACCCAAAAGATAATGATATGGTGAATGAATCATACTTGGGCGGTTTTTCCACTGTGCGGTAGGTATTGAATGCTTGTAGCTGTTGCTGCACACCAATCAGTGAGTTAGCAAACTTGCGATTGTTCAGAATGATAATGGTTTGTTCAATCCACTCAAGAAGATCAGAGGCAAGAGACTCATATTTCTCAATCATCTTCTCGGTTTCAATTGCATTGTCAAGCACCTGTAACAAGCAGTTCAAGGCAAAGAGATGAGGGTCAGACTTCTTCAGGTAAAAATTGTGGCACTGTGAAAAGGGTGTTCATGTCTACGAGTTTGTATGTTCACACAATGTATTTCGCTGCAACCCAAAAAAAGTGGGTAAAGGAAATTAAAAAATTGGGACTGCTGAGATAATGGATTAAAAAATGCACATGCCCAAATAAAATGTTAGCATTCCTAACAGTATTTAAAAGGGAATAACTACATTGTGAATTAATTCACTCTTAGTAGTTTATGCCAAATCCACATTGAGATACAAAAAGTGTTATTGCAGTGGCATTAAAATTTGCATATGATGAAACTGAGTAAGTTTGCAAGAAAAACAGATAAGCATGCTGAAGGTACCTTTCCAATTCGCTTTCCTTCAACAGCTAAGGCTTTCATCTTAGAAAAATAGTGGTAATATGTCACCACGTAGGTGATAATAGACTTTTCATCTGGATGGTCAACACTGATATCTGAAAAGCAAATAAGAATCGTTTTAATGCACAGCTGGATAATCATAGAATCGTGCTGAAGATTCACTGAAGCAAGGATCAGGAATTCAATCAGACAAGGCATTGGGAGTAAGTCAATACAGAGTTTCATACAACCCATTTCATACTGCAATGTCACAATGTTCAAAATTTATCATATACTGATATTCCAGCATTGGCTCCCATGGTTTTCTCACTCATATTTTATATTCACAAGCTTATACGGTTTGCAAGACAGAAAAAGTGATAAGACTCATGATTTGCAATATGAATACTACATTTCTCAATCCAGATTCTAATACTTAAGCATGCTTTCCTGTCCTTTTCCAGAGTATTAATTGCAGAAGATAAAGATAGAGAAACACAAATTACTGTGTTATCATAAAACAAAATGTATTTTTACAGATATTATGGGCTGAGAGTCTGAGTTAAACCTAAACTGTTGATTTTGGCAGGTATAACGTGTTTGGTATAATGTTCTGTTTTAGCTTTCATTAGAGTGCTGGAGTTGAGAATTTAAAATTCAATCCAGACTGATTCCCTGGTTTGATATTTATATTAGATTAACAAAGTTGGAAGGGACCTTGTAGGTCATTTAGTTCAACCCCCACCCAAGCAGGAGACCCTACACTATTTCTGGCAAATGATAGTCCAATCTCTTCTTGAAAGCCTCCAGTGATGAAGTTCCCACAACTTCTGAAGGCAAGGTGTTCCACTGGTTGATTGTTCTCACTGTCAGAAAATTTCTCCTTATTTCCAGGTTGAATCTCTCCTTGATCAGTTTCCATCCATTATTCCTTGTCTGGCCTTTTAGGTGCCAGGGAAAATAGCTTGACCTCTTCCTCTCTGTGGCAGCCCTTCAAATATTGGAACACTGCTATTATGTCTCCCCTGGTCCTTCTCTTCACCAGACTAGCCATGCCCAGTTCCTGTAACCGTTCTTCATATGTTCTAGTCTCCTGTGCCCTAATCATCCTGGTTTTACTTAGGCTCTTATCATTTGCTTTAAAAAAGCAGTTGATCATCTTACACACAGATAACAGAATAAAAGGCAGAGACTTTCATCAGGATATAAGTAATCTTCAATTACAACCTTTCTGTTAACAGTCAAAATTATAACTCCTTGGAACTCATGATCTGTACTCACACTATCACACATCAGTCACATGATCTGAATTCAGGTACTTGGCAACCAGTTTGCATTTAGCACTGGTTGCAATGTTCTATGGTCACGGGATCACCATTGTTACCTTTTTTGTTGCTTTCCAGCAAAAATGATACCAGGGAAGCTGGATTTGCTTAACAATCATATGATTAGCTTAATGATTATGGTGATTCCCTTAGTAACTACCATTAAAATTGTTATATAATCAGATTCAATTCAACATATGATTGCAATGATTGACAGAGGAAATTCCGGTCCCAGTTATGGTTATAAGTTGAGGATCAACAGTAAGGCAATCTGTGGAACTCAGTGAATATAACAGAAAAATGGATTATCTGCCTCTGAAAATTATATTACCCTCCAATGAACCCTTCATCCGAGTTTTGTCACATTTCATTTAACACACTGGTTTAGAGGTTGAAAAGGAGGTTTTGGCCACCTACAAATGAGGCAGTGGACATAGGAAAACTAACAGAAGAAGAGAAGTTTGTGTTACTGCCAAGAGTTCTTACCTTCAGGATCCAGGAGTTTAGTAAGGCCAAGGTGCTGCTCTGCCAGGTTAAAAGCATTCTGCAGATTGTAGTGTGCATTTGATTTCTTCAGCTTATCAAAATCAATTAAATCAGGCCTAAGAATGTAAAATATATTTACCTAAATTTGTCCTGTATTATGCAGGAATATTAGCAAAGGAATCAGACAGATAAAGAATCAAAGTCAGTAAGAAATGAGACACGGAATATACTTTTAAACAGAGGCTGACTCATCTATATCATCTCCAGAGAAAAGTACCCCAATACATACCAATCAAGGAGAATAATTACATAAATAGAAGGGGGGGATATGATACTGTGACATGACAGAAAAATGACTCATGAAAGATAAAATGCATGCATGTTCAGGCTGGAGCATGCAACTTGAAGCAAATGAGCAAGAATGAAGTCTAAAATCAATCATTTGCCTCTGAATTGTCTTGGGAGCAGACAGCAAAAGGATTTTATATACTGTATATGCAATTTCCCAGTCAAATTACTGATTGCAGTCTTTTAACATTTCAATCATATTGTTTTTGTTTTTAAATAATTACCTTATTATACCGGCCAAAACTGAACACAACAAGTAAGATACGATGATGTATGGACTGCTATTACATGAGAATCAAAGGCACCAAAAAGGCAGCCCTCTAACATGCGGTAGATCCTTGAGATGGGCTCTGAGTCTTTTATGCTTGCGTGAACATGTGATCATAAGGGTATAAATCAACTGCTGTTACTGTTAGTATTTTCTGAACATGTTTCTTTTTGTTGTGATGCTACTTGATAAAAACCAATACTCAAAGAATTTTTAAAAGTATTTCTGTAGTCATAAGCTAAACTTTCAATGATAAAGATTCAAAAATATAATGGTTCAAATCTCAAACAGCATCTTAAAAGGCAATCTCCTATAGAAAAAAAGTAAAAGAAAAGATAAGCCTCTGGAGTAAATGTTGGTCTGCTAGTAATTTAGAGGCAAATCTGGTCTAATCAGGTTTCAAGTTGCAGAAAACAAACAATTCCTGGTCATTTTCTGAGAAAATAAATACCAGGACTGAATATTCAACAGGACAAAGAGAAAATAAAAATTAATTTTATGAATTATTTTTAGCTAAGGGGTTTTTAACTAAGCTTTCAAAGGTGGCAATTTTCCTGAAAAAGATTTTCTTCTATCTCAATTAGTCCTGAAGTTTTTTTTCAACTCCTTGAGGAGTCCACAACTAATTCTGATGCTGTTGGGGAGATATAATATACTTTGTTTCTCTTCTCAGCCTGTTTCCAATTTCTACCTTTCTTTTTCTAAAAAAAGAGAAATTGTTTTTCTCTCCAGCAAAAAGAAGGGGATGTGTGTGTATGTGAATGCCCCTGTATATGCGCTCTCTAGCCCTGTCTCCTTCAGACTTCAGTATGCTTAAAGGCATATCAATACTCAGGGGCTGCTGGCTATCAAAGAATGTGAGGTGGATACTTGCTTACCCATACAATGTATATTGATTTCATGTTTTATAGAGTAGCTTGATCAAAACACACAGTGCATGTGCAAACAAGACCAAAAGAGGAGGACAGAATTGCAGCAGATAGAATACAAATCTGCAATGCAATAAGCACCTGAAAGTAAGCTTCCCTAAATGTAGGATTTATTTCCATGTTTCCATGCACAAGATGGGACTGTTAGCATTTGTTCCAGGGTAAGGAAAATTACAGAATTAAGTTAAAGCTTTCACAGAAGAAGTGTCCTGGAATGAAGTCTGAAAAGGCAGACAAGAGATGGAAAAATGCAGATGTCTCAGAAAGGAGATCTAGAACTTTCAGTTCACATAAAATAGAATTCTGCATCCATTGGACTCAGTGTTTAAAACCCTCACAAACATTTCATCAAATGCCCACCTGTGTTTATGGATTAGTGCGTTGAAAGCCATGCCGTCCCTCCAGCTGGTGGTGAAGTTGTGAATGTTGACGTTGGGATAGCTGACACAAAAAAGGACCAAAGGAAAAAGAAAAGAAAACTCAATCAATATAGGTTTAATGCTTGGAGACATGGAAAATGATAATAACCAGATTATCTGCTCAAGCACCCTCTAACTATCTGCAGTCATTTTCAAATCAAGTTCTAAAAATCAAAACAGGAGTTATCCTCCCAGATAACGTCCATCCTGTTTAAACACATGTAATGAAAAGATAGGGAGGATTCTGTTGCTGAATTTATTATGAACTTATTGACCATAAATAAAATTGGATTATCATGAACCAGGAAATACTTTGAACCCTGATACAGTTGTATATGAAAAGAGGATGAGCAGAAGATTATTGAAGCTTGCAGGAATATGAGGAGCCAGGTGAGAGAGAAGGCCCCACAGATAGGGATGCAAGCAAAGGCCAGGATGAACACCACAAGTCTTTAGTGAGCTGACAACTTGTGCAGCCTAGCCAAGATGGCTGATTCATGCCAAACTAGAAGCAAGAGGCTAGAAGAAGGTTCTAGAACAAAACACCAAGAGAAGTGAGTGCAGTAATTTACCTAAAGCTGCCCATGTAGTGATCATCTGAAAACAAAGGTCACCCCCCTATCCCATAGTTACCATACTGCAAGCATTGGTCCGAATTGGTCCCAATTGCTTTTAATATTGGCCATATTAAAAGCAATTAGAACAACAGAAGACAGGCCTCACTCCAATCTATGTACCAAGCCCCTCATAAGAAACCTGTGCTTCCAAAATTGAAAAACAGAGGTGGGTGTGGCAGGCTGTGGCAATATATAATGTGCAACTATCTAAATTATGTACCTCATAATTGTTCCTTGAGCAATAGCAGTGGCATTAACCACAATACCTACAAAATATCGAGGGTCAGTTCGTGTTACTGGCAAAACATCACAAGACATGACATTCCATTGGATCATAATGTATTATTATAAAATATATTAACACATTTTTTACTTTTAAATGGAGTGCTTTCTTTAATCAGGTCACTCTTTTCCACAAAAATATATACACATATCTGCACACACGCACACTCACTCACTCACTCACTCACTCACATACTCCTCCATTACTGCAGAATGCTGTATGGAAAATCTAGAATACCATTCAG
>JAEANM010007333.1:0-17818 GCA_017656035.1 Myanophis thanlyinensis
GCATCGAAAATGTTGCCATCGTCGTTGCCGACATCAAAGTTGGTGAACTCCCAGCAAAAGTTATTAAGGGACAGTTAGATGGAGTCCGAGACACGTTAGACCACTCTTGGCCCACTGCTAGATCAAAAGTCGCTGTGGCCGTTGGGGGAAAGTCAATTGAGGTCCTAGATGTCCCTGATTGTGTCCAGCCAAACCGGCTAGGCCGCAAACTCGGCCCTCCCCTCCAGCTCCTCCTCTAACCTAAGGAGGTTCTGTTTGCAAATTTTTCATGTAGCATGGATACATGGATAAGATTTACCATTAGATTTAAATATTGGGACACTAATATTTGCTTTATTTACTAATACTGTAACTAGGGGGTATTGATAAGAAAAAAGGCCACTCTTCTGGAACAAAGATGACCCATTATGTTGGATTGCACATCTACGGTATATAAAAACGTACATATCTACATTCCAGAAGATTCTATTCAATATCCAAGTTTTTTTTCTTATTATGCAAAATGTACCTATTGATTCTGTGTTCCTTACATATACACATAAAAGAAGCCAATGTCCAATTACATACAATTGCCCATCTTCACTCCCTGATTCAAATGTTGAAGTTATATCTGCAGATAGGATGTTTCCTTTTTTCTTACCAGAAATCGGTATGAAAAGCATAATGCGTTTCAATGGACACCAATAGGAAGGTATCCCTAACACAGATTTGATCCAAGACCCCACAGCCAAAAACACTGAGTTTAAAATAAATAATTTAAAAAAATATCAGGGGAAAATATTCAACATGCTAAAAGGAGGCCCTTCAGAGTTCTAAGTTAACAAGATTGCAAAATGAGGCTGTCCTTTTAAATCTTGACTCCCATCAGATGGCCATTACTCTGTTGGCTTTTCCCCACAATCAGGCATCTTCTAATTTTGTTGGGATTACAAGTCCCAGAATTTCCAGATAGTCTTGGAATTGCAGACGTTGAAAGCTCCTGACAACAGAATGTCAGGTTGGGAGAGGCTGCCACAAAGTTAAGATTCACTTATGGTAATGACCAAAATTACAATACAATACAATGCTTTTCATTGGTGAGTCTCAAACATTGGTCCATGGACTATCCATCATTCATGGAGATTCAACAGGTGGCCTGCCACTTTCTCTGCATTCACACTTCAGAACTCACCCACTGCTTCAGTCCCCATCTGAGCTGTGCCCTGACAGTCAGCTGGCTCTCAGGAACAGATCACTAACTGAAAACTAATTCACTGAAGTGTAAATAACAACATAAATAATAATGTGAGTACTAACAGCAAACTGACAAGTAAACAGGTTGCAAGCATAGTTACTGGTTACCAGTCTGCCCTGTTGATGCTGAATGTTTCTTAAAGATAAATTTTGTTGAAGAAAATTTTGATCATCAAATTTGTACTGAAGAGTTGCTATTATGGCATGGGTTACATACAAAAATTAAGTGTTAAATAAAAACCTTAATCTGGATTAAATTTTCTGGTGAAAAATTTAGTTTTAAAAAAGAGAAAGCATATATGTGAACAGAAGTGCTCCCCAAGATAACCTCCCATATTTTTACAGACAAAAACATATGGAAGATGGTGTTTATTTCATTGGCAGTTCTTACATTTTCCTTATGTTTCTTTTGTGGTGTATTAATAATTAATACAAGTAGAAAAGCAAAAAAAACTATTTTTTTAGCTTGCCATTAGAGATTAACCAGGAAGAAAAAAAATAACAATTCTCGTGCAATTACTGTAAATATTAGGCTAATAACTCGTCAATCAGATCTATTGATATAGCTAGTGTTTCATTAATTCCTCTTGTTTGACTGCATCTTTCTGGCTCTTCAGGATTTGACAGGTTAAATATTATTCCACTATATTACGATTTCCCGCCTTTCTAATTTTAGTTTCTCGGCGGAAGCAAATTTCCATGAATCCCCCTCACTGCACCAGAATCCCAGTGTGCTCTACATATATCAATATTTAAAGAGGAGGAGGATCTGGCAGGTTGCCCGGACAAGCAGGTCAAGGACGCATTAAGGACTGCGCGTTTTCACTGCACTTCAACGACGCACGCTGCCTGCCCCTAATAATCACAGCTGGGCAACAGACCCACCGATTCCGCAGGAAAATGGAAACAGGGAACGTGGATGGGCTCCACGTTGAAGAAAAGCCCAAGTCTGCGACCCATAACAGGCGGGGTGATCTTCGCGGCACGCCAGGCGTCCCCCGTGCGGGTAAATGGGGCGCCCCGACCCTCTGAGGAAAGCCAAGGGGCCGGTAGGCTCGCCCCATACACACACACGCGTACACGTGGTCCAGCGGCCGCCCCCAGCGCCTCGAGAGAGTCACGTGCGGCCGGCGCCTGCTCCTCCAAGCCCCGTCTTTCGCCTGGCTGCCGAGGATGGTGGGGCAGGCGGCGGCAGCAGCTTTGGGCCGCGGGCTGGAGCGCAGGAACGCCGGCTGCTGGGGTCGGAGCCGAGGCGCGGTTCTGCTTCTCTTCTTCTCCTTGTCGCCCAGGCCCCCTGGCGGAGCGGCGTGGCTGCTGGGGCTGCGGCCAGAGGATACGGCGCCCGGGCGCGTGTGGCTGGAAGGGGGAGCGCTGCGGGCGGCTGAGGGTTCCCGCTTCTTGTTGCGCCTCTATTTCCAGCCGCCGGCCGAAGGGAGCGCCGCCGCTAACGGCAGCAGCGCGAGCGAGGAGGTTGAGCGCCGCGTCGTCTTCGTGGAGGAGCCAGCCAAGGTGGAGCGCTGCCCCGAACGCAGCGCCTGGGCCTCGGACGTGGAAGTGTTGGGCCCGCTTTTGCCCGGAGGCTCGGACGGCTCGGCTTTAGCCGAGGTGAGAGTGCGAGAGCCGCGAAAGGGTGAGCCCGGCGCCGGGCCTGGAGGGCGTCGGTTCGGGCTCTGCGCTTGGGATGGACGAGCCTGGCAGCTGCACGGCGCGCCGGGGGGCTTCGTGCTGCAAGTGGAAGCGCCGGCGGTGGGCTCGGCCGTGTGGCTGATCCCGTTGCCCACCGCCGGCTGGTTACGGGCTCTGGGCGCCCTAGTCCTGCTAGCTCTGTCGGCGCTGTTCAGTGGCCTCCGCCTGGCCGTGCTGTCCCTCGATCCGATGGAGCTGCGGGTACTGCGCAACAGTGGCTCGGCTGCGGAGAGGGACCAGGCGCGCAAGGTGGAGGCTGCGCGCGGCCGAGGCGGGAGCGGCACTTACCTACTGTGCACTCTGTTGCTCGGACAGGCGGGTGCCAACGCCACCCTGGCCGGCTGGTTATGCGCTGCCCTGCAAGCCGGCCACATCTCCCAGCCCGAAGACAGCCACGGTGTGCCCTGGCTGCCCGTGCTGCTCTGCACCGGTGTCGTCTTCTTGGGCGGTGAAGTGTTGCCCTACTCCGTTTGTTCCCGCCACGGGTTAGCCATTGCTGCACACACACTCTTTCTCACCCGCCTGCTCATGGCCGCCACCTTCCCCATATGCTATCCGCTCAGCCGTTTGCTGGATTGGGCTTTGCATCAAGAGCTGAGCACCTTCTCCACAAGGGAGCACCTGCTGGAGACCCTGCGGGCTGCAGACCCCCACGGCGATCTGGTGAGTGAGGAGCTAGCCATGATCCAGGGTGCCCTGGAGTTACGCACCAAGGTAGTTGAGGACATCTTGACGCCTCTGAATGATTGCTTTATGTTGCACTCTGATGCCATACTTGACTTCACTACCATTTCTGAGATTCTTCGCTCAGGCTATACCCGCATCCCAGTATATGAAGGTGAGCGACGAGACAACATTGTCGACTTGCTGTTTGTCAAGGATTTGGCTTTCGTGGATCCTGATGACTGCACACCACTGCAGACAGTTACTCGCTTCTATCACCGCCCGCTGCACTGTGTTTTCCATGACACCCGCCTAGATACGCTGCTCGAGGAGTTCAAGAAGGGTGAGGGCCCGGGGCCCCAGCCACTCGCCTCCTGCCAGCATCACATGCCTCTCTACTCCCTGTGCACCCTGCTTGCGAGGTACCCTGGGATCCCACTGTGCCCCTTCCTGCACTGGTCTGCCCTCTTTCTGTAGCCTGGTTGTTGTGGCTAAATTCTTGGAACAGCACACCAATGTGTCTGTGTCTATAAATGTATGAGGGTGTATGTGTGCCCATTTATGCTCTTATCACCTATGGCTCATTGTAAGTCACTGGAGTTATCCAAAAGGTTTTCCAAATAGGTTTCCATGCTACATTAAGGAATTTTCTCCTGAAATTCTTTCCCAATTTGTTCCACTGTTTATATGAACTGATAGGCTGTTGTCAATCTTTTTCTTACAAGTTTATGCATTTCTATTCAGTGCACAGAAATCATGAGATGAAATTGGAGTGTTTTTCTTTACCTACAATTCTAAAGGAGAAATGAGGCATAATTTTCCTATTCCAGCAAAATGTTAGGAATGTTGCAGGACATATTTGGTATGAGCATATGAAGCTATTATATGTTAAGTCTGATCCATACTGATTCAGAAATGCTGTTTTAAAGTCCAAAATAACTAGAGGATTGGAAAAGATTGTCCAGTGCTAAATGGCAGTAATTCCCCAGGCCTCAGGCAGGGCCTTCGTCTTTTCCAATCCTATCTGGTTACTCTGGGGATCAGATCTGAGTCTTGTGCATAAAGCATGTGCTACAGCATGAAGCTTTGTCTCATCTGCAACATGAAATCTGTTATTTCTTGTCCTGATATCTGTTGTAAACCTATCTTCAGTAGCAAAAATATTATTGGACAATTAACCCAGTCTTTACAACTTGCCTATTCAGACATGGCACTGAATGGTGTCTAATTTGTTAATATGGAGGCAAGAAAAAAACAAGCAAGAAATTGCAACCAATAACTATAAGAGAGTTTCAGCTCTCTGCAAACTTGGGTGAGATTGTGAAGGAGTCTGGAGCCATTCAAGAAAGCACATCATATGTTATCAGTGTTAACATTTAATTTAGATTTGTTGATTTCATGTACAGAACCAGTAAACTTGGGAATTCTGCACACATTGTACTGGAGGGTCCTTAACTCCCATAATCCTATAGTCAGTGTAACCATCGTCTGCGCTTGCTGGTAATTATAGGAATTAAAATCCAAAACATGTGGAGAGAATGAGATTCAGGATTGCTGATACAGGTTATATGTAAGGGCATCGCTCACCTAAATTGAGAAAGACAGGCATTTAGTCAGACAAGAATTCTCATGAGATAGGGTTGGATGAATAAATGGCAAACTCAGAATCCAGAACTGCTCTTGGACTTCCAGGCATCATTTATACAAAATCTATGGGTTTTTTCTTTGTCAACATGATAGATTGTAGTTTTGGATTTAGTTCTGCAATTAGTGATGAAACTCATCCTAGGAAGTTGCACTGTCACAATTTACGTTGCTCTGTTACAGTTTGCATTCAGAAGAATCATCTTTCTCAGAAAAATATTTTGTATTTCTTTTGTCTGTGAACATATTTGATCAAAGTAATATCATCGTGGCCATTGGTGTCTCCACATATCACCATATATCCCTAACTGATACTAGTGTAATTTGATTGAGCTGGATATGGCAGATGCCAGCAATCTAAAGCAGCTGTCCTCTTGAAAAGTGGGGTGTTGAACATTTGGTCTTGAATTTGCTTTCTTTTGTTAATCTCCAGGGGTACACTACAGGCTCCCCTGACGCTTTTCCATTCTTCAGTAGCCATATGGAAATCCTTAAGACTCATTGATGTTGTTCAGGGTCATAAGCATTCACAATTTTATTGTGAACCTTGTAATATCAGCTACTAAAACTGGAGTAGCTAAAATATGTGGAATTTTTGCTTTCAATCTTCCCCAAACTTCAGTTTTTCAGATACTGCCTAAAAAAGGTAGAAAAAATAGATACCCAAAAATTATATTTCTCTCAGAGCTATGATGGGTATGGTAGCCAGTTATAAAACCAGATGGAATAAGCACAGAAAGCTCATTGTTGTTAAGTAGCATTGTGTAGAACGAGTATCTAGTAAAACATGTAACTTAAATGCCATAAATTAGTTGATCAGAATGGCTAAGAAAGTGGAGCAGCATTGGAGAGAAAAACAGCAAGTCTGCACTGTGCTTAACATCAGAAAGTGTAAGAATTGGCATTTTTAAAAAAATATGCAACAGTGCCACTTCAAAGACAATTATAAATGGTGATCAAAGTTACTCATGGTATTCCAACTGAGATCTAGCTAGCTAGATCTAGCTAGTTCAATCCTGTATTGTGTGGCTTGCTTTAATTGGGCTAATTGAGTTACATTCAGTTTGCTTTCTTAACAAGTTATTCCATATTTAGTATATTGGCAGGATTTGCACATGATAAAGATCAGCTACCACCATTATATAGCTAGGAATAGGGCCTAGTAGGGAGAAAACCATAATAAAAAGTCAAGCTAATTTGGCATTCTTTTTTTAAATGAAAATTGAAAATCAAACCTAGGTTAACTTTATTTCATGATCTTTAAAAGTAGTATCAGGTTTTTAGATGTTTCACAAACATATTTTTATACAGAAAGTATCAGCATCTAAGTACATTACCTTGGTGCTACCCAAACTTGCTCTCATAGGATTTGAATATTAGCAAATATCCTGAGATTTAGGCCATTTTATAACCCTTTTGATGCTAGTGAATTTGTGGGAAGTACTGTAGAATTAATTCATTGTTTGGGGAGCATAAAATCCTTGATTGGACATTTTGTGCTATCCTAAAATAACTACTTTGTTATATCTTTCCTTTTCTCTCCCATCATTATAAATTCCTTCCTTCTCCAGGGCCCAAGATAACATCTCCTTCCATTTACTTTTCAGTAGAGAAAGTAGTATATATTCCTGAATTTTAAGAAGCAATGTCAAGTCTATGTTTGCATTGCTTAGACTTGATTGCTTACATTTCCTTCACATGGAGGGTTAGGGTTGGAATAACTTTGCTTTTCATTCCCATTTCAAAAGGAGGCCACTTCTTAGTGAACATTAGTCAAAGGCCCAGAATCCTCAATTAATCCACTTCCTATCTTATTTTGGGTGCAGTGGGCATTAAACACAATATCTCCTGCACAATTTGTTTCTGCTCATTCTTTCCTTCTAGGTAAATCACACCTTGCAATCGTGCAGAGGGTGAATGATGAAGGGGAAGGAGACCCTTTCTATGAAGTGATGGGAATTGTCACTCTGGAGGATGTGATTGAAGAGATTATCAAATCGGAGATTCTGGATGAGACGGATCTCTATAGTAAGTATTAGGGGACCCACTAAGAAATGATTTAGGGATAAATAACAACACAGGAATTATAATTGTGTTTGCTATTATTTCTGGCAATTATAAAATCCTTGCTAAAATCTCTTCATTTCCCTTTCCACAATTCTTACTTGTTGAACATAGCTTTTTCTTATTCTCCATGTAGACCACATAGAACTTGCCAGTCTTCTTGTGATTTTTTGTGTGTAGTAGCAGCTTTCAGTTAAGGAATCAGTCAGCGATTGCTTTGATGACAAATCAGAATCCCATACATCTCAGCTTCAGTGCCCAACCAAATGAAATGGGATAAGTATATGTCTATCCCTGGATATTAATATCTCATTAGCACAAATGCACATTCTTAAAATAGCATCTTCCAGAATGAGACCTTTCACTTCTTCTCATTCCTTCTCCTTTCCTGAAAGACTAATCCTTGGGCATTAATGGACTATGAAAAAAAATACCTTTAATGTTGGATGGTGGAACTAGAATGGGAAACATTATTGTGTATGATTAAGATTGGACACTGCAACAATGTGGAATCTTACTGGCTAGATTTTGGTTTGTTGCAGCAATTAAGGCACCAAGCTATAAACTGGGAAACTCTTGAGTTCTATAGTCACATCAAACTGGGTGCCTTGGGCCAGTAACACTTTCTCCGCTCTACAAAGGAGGCAGTGGCAAACCATTTCCAAAACCTTGCTAAGAAAACTGCAAGGATTTCTCCACATTGTCTCAAAAAGTTAACATTGACTTGAAGACACACACAAACAAAGAAAAGTTTAAAAAGGCATGGTATTTATTTTCTTCTTAAGAAAAAATATAGCACCTGTAGTGCTGATTTGTATATGTTTACTTATAAGACTGCAGCTTTGCTTGAAAGTAACAATTTAAGGAAATGTGACAAGTTTGCTTGAGAATTCTATTTTCTTTTTCTCATACTCACTTTCTTTTTAAAATTACATATTATATATTGTGTCTGTAGTTATTATCCTGTTAATCTATTCTAAGGCATAAGCTTGGTAACCCCTGAAATGTATTACCCTTCACATTTTAATTTTTGCTTAGGTATCGTAGTTTATATTTTAATAAAGCCTCCCTCCCAAAAAAAGGGGATTGGGTCTGTAGCTTTAGGTTGGACAGAGTTGATAATATTTTCAATGCTGTAGAGCTTTCAACTATGACAGCTTCCTGCAACCCTCTGCCACTGAAAACAGGAGGGCCATCAGCGGTCCTTACAAGCTCTGTTTTCGACTGGGATGGCCTCCTGCAACCCTCTGCCAGTGAAAACAGAATTTGGGAGGGCTGTCTGTGGGTCTCCCAAACTCCATTTTCACTAGCAGAGGCACTGCAGACCAGTCCTTTGCTGTTTCCAGGACAGTCCCGTGGGCCACATCTAAGCACTCCGCGGGCCAGATTCAAGCCCCGGACCTTGAGTTTAACACCCCTGCTGTAGGGGATTGCTGTCTTTCATTTAAGATAAGGGAGCTGTGTCAATGTAAGAGACCAGCATACCCAAAATGTTACCATGAGACTAGGAACTGAGATATTTGTGTCTGACTTGTATCTGAGTCCATTCTAAATTCTCAGAGGTGTGACTATATTCTTTACTTTCTTAATCTTCAGCAGACAATCAGAAAAAGGAAAGGATCCCCCATCGTGGTAGGAAACCTCATGATTTCTCCATCTTTAGGCTTTCAGATAGTGAGATGATAGTAAAGATCTCGCCACAGCTGCTACTGGCCACTCATCGCTTCATGGCTACAGGTATCTGGCTCTTTTTAGATACATTGTTTGATACTCATGCTATCAGCAAGTGTTATGAGTATCTTGGAATTATGCTTTTCTAAGAACAGAATGGCATTCATGGAGTTTTTCTTAATCTTAAGATTTGACATCCAACTCTTCTGTGGTTTATGTTTTAAGCACCCAGTTTAATTTAGAATAGAGTGGATGAGATATGTAATGGCATCATTTTCTTTCACTACTGTCTTTCTCCATGGGGGCAAGATATAGTGACCCGAAGACGCCTCTGCAAAAGCATAGCTGACAACTATAGCAAAGGCTAAGGAACCAGTGAATAAACTGTTTCCTTGGCATCTCTCCAAATAAGGAGATGACAGGAGATCGCTCACCCGTGCTTTGGATGGCTGCTTCTCACAAAGAAACCACAGGATTACCTTTATTCCATGGGTTTGAATGCTGGGAAATGATGGAACCTTGCTTGCAACCATAGCAAAGCCAGTAGGAGTTCCCAGCTCCTGGATCATGGCCCACCATTGGGCTGTGGGCTGATCAGAACCAGGCTGTGGAAGCCATTGGGCACACACGCACTTGCTCCATTTGTTCAAATGGAGCTTCACGCACTTGCTCTCCCACCGCTCATGTGAAACCAGTCCTTATCCCCCCTTCCCCTTCCCCTCCGGTCCATAAAAAGATTGGAGACAGCTGTTTTAAAGAACACTAAGTTTGCAAAGCTCATTTCTTAATCACTTACAGAGATTGCTTATTTATTAGATTAAAGCTATTGGAGATCTTCAGAACAAGTTTGAAAAGTCTTTATCAAGTGTGTTTATCTTAAATTCTGGACAAAAAAAAAATTAATGACAAGCTGAAAAACTTAAAGGATTTGAAATAAATACCAAAAAGATAAATAAGATTTTGATCTAAGGAAATTATAAATTGATTAAGCTCCATATACAGATTCAGATTTTGGACTTGGCTATAAAAATAAAACAACTTCTCATGGGAAACAGATTTATTTTGGCTTTCCTGGTAAATGCAAGTCATAACAAAAGATAAGTTATGATTTTAGAAACTGGACCCTAGAGGGGATTAAAGATTTTAACGAGAATTAATGTCAGTTAGCACTGGAACTTACAAAATGATACAAAATGTTATAACATTGTGAGTCAGAAGTTAGCAACTACAATATCTACACTGTCAGTAATGATGTCTGCTTCTGTGGATATATGTTTAAACATATACTGATGAAGGAATGACAGGTGTGGGGGGGAAATATGTGACAAGACCGAAAAAGTATAAAATGTGGAACTACAAATGACAGATCAAGAGAATAATTTAGAAGAGGATGTTTTACTGGATCTATAAAAGAAACTTGCTGAAGTTTTAAAAATTAAAAGAAAAATATATATGATAAACCAAAAAAATGAGCTGGAAAATATTTTCTTACTGGATCTACAAAAGAGGCTTGTTAAAACTTTGAAAAAATCTGTGGCAAAATCTGGGATAAAGAATTGAAGAGAAATTAAATCATATGACAATATTTGATTGAATTAACTGTTAAGACTGTTAGATTTAAAGGATATAAATAGAACTTTAAATAGAAAGCTGGTATATTTGATCAAGGTTAATAAGACATTTTTTTGTAATATTCTAGCAAGTTTCTACTGATACTCAAATTGAAAATTTTATAATTTATAAATTTGCCTATAAATAAGGGATGAGATATTGGGTGAAGAGATATCTCTTTAATCTTACAGGAGATGAAAGATATTAAGTTATACATCTGAAGAAGGTTGGAAATCTCTTATTTATATATTTCTTTCTTTTTCTTTACTGTATTCTTCCTTTTTTTCTTCATTCTTTTTTCTTTTTCCTGTGCTGCTAATTGTTTCCATTCGCTTTCTCTAAGTTTAGTTTATATTAGTTTTACTACTATAATTCAAATTCTTAGTATTTTTTTAATTTGAAAAAAATTATCTTTCTTCAATTACCTTTCTCCTGATTTGTCCAAGCACAGAAAGTATAGTTACTGCTTTCCTCCTCTTTTCTTCTTTTGCAGAGGTAGAACCTTTCAAGGTGCCACATCTCTCAGAGAAGATCCTGCTACGGCTTCTCAAACATCCCAATGTCATCCAGGAGATGAAATTTGATCACAAAAACAAGCGAGCACCTGAACACTATCTTTACCAGCGTAACCGGCCAGTTGATTATTTTGTGCTCATTTTACAGGTTTGTCAAAATTGTGACAGAAATTTGTACCATCAGCTTTATTGTTTACTATAGGAAGCATTTATATGGTTAATCAAGCTTATAAAAACTAGGAAATAAATGTATATATAAATATAAAATCTTTGTACCAAGAATAGAAAAGGACATGTTCCAAGGATTTGTTTTAGATATTTCTCATGGATGGCTACAGATAACACATCAGTTCTGATCACGAGAAAATCTACGAATTATAAATTCACTCAGGTAACTTCTACAGGTCTTATTAGAGAATAAAGAATAAATAGTTGGCCTGCAAATAAAAATCCAGGTCTGAGTTTCAATTTTACATACAGCATATTTGTTTCAAGCTTTAAAATAAGGAGGAACCATTCAGAAGAGAAATTTTTTTTTTTAGAAACTTGACTTGAAGTTTTATCCAAATAAGTTTGAAATATTCTATCACTGGAGCACATTATTCATATTTTTTAAATTTAAATATTATTCAACTAGTAATTCAAATTTAAAAAGTTACTAGAGTCCCATGAATTTGGAACTGGGACTGAAAGATTGTGTTTTAATTTGACTGGTATTGTTCCCTAATAAATTTCCTTAGGATTGGTTAACCTTGCTCATTTTTTTCTTAGGATCTTTAGTTCTACTACCCTTTCCTTTGATATTTCCGTAGTTGCTATATTATTGAGTACTTTCAACATTAAATCATGTATAGATTCTCTAAATTCTGTTACTACTTATTCCCAACATTTCAAGATATCTTCTCTGATTTTCCCCGCTATTTTGATTCATATTTCTGGGTTTTTTTTTTTCATTTATGAAGGAACACGAACACAAATATTTGTGAATGAATTGACCTTGTTTTTACCTGAAGTCATTTTCTTGGTTTACGTTATGTATATTTTTTTCCTTTTTTCAATGGGTGATTAGATATCATGGAAGAGAGATGACTGGTGCAGCTGGATTACATGCCTTCATTTTGTTTGTTTTGTTTTTTAAGGGAAAAGTGGAGGTAGAAGTGGGAAAAGAAGGATTGCGATTTGAAAATGGCGCTTTCACATACTATGGTGTCCCAGCAATCATGACTGTCATCTGTTCAGGTAGAAATTTAAAATTAACCACAGAACAGGATGATTGAAATTACAGAAGTTATAAAAGATATTTATAAAGGAATTTTCTTTTCCTTACAAGAAAGCAGGTCTTGAAAAACCAAATAATAACAATATCTGAACCATTCATTTGAGCCTGATCCAGGCAAGCAACAATTGATATTAACCTTCTGCCACTATATGTCTGAAAATATGTTTCCTCCCTGTTCAGAGCAGGGAAGATACAATAAAGGTCTGACTGGGGATTCACCTTCCATTTTTCCGTCTTTTCAGATAATGATGGGCGTAAAATGAGTAGCCTGGCTGGATCATCTTTCCTGTGTATGTACCTCCTACCTGACTTTTTTTTTTAAAATAAGGTGGTATAGAGGGCCATTTTTACTAAGCGTTGCCAGCTCTACTGGAAAAGTTAAATAAAGCCCACTGTTTCTTGACTCCTCAATCCTATACCAACAGAATTGTGAATCAGGATGGGGGTGGGTCAGCTACAGTATATTGTTATGTAGTTTTGCAACGTAACAATTCTTTAATATATAATCTGACATAGTGTTTTAAAGCAACAGTTCTGATGACATGGTTAATAGAACTAGATTTTGGTTAAGCCAAGACTATTTTTAAGATTGGTATTATAAGAAATACTTGGTCTTGTTTGCAAAACACCCTAAAGCTGAAACAAATCATGGCTCAGTGTAATATGGAGCCAAGTGTGTTAGTTAACTCATGCTGGGATTGTGAAGTTCTCAGTTTAAGGTTATATAAACACAAAGAAGATCTGCCTTAGTACTATATCCTGAACCAGTTCCACAGTAAAGTATTGGTCCCTTGTGGAGAAACTCATGGCATGCACCCAATGGGAAAAGTTTGAGCATCTCAAGGGCAGTGGGAAATAGGGAGTCGCGGCAGGATGGGGAATGAAGAAATCATGGGGGTATCATTATCCATCCCAGAGAAAAAAGGCTACAGATAAATATTTGCGAATACCCTGTTCTGCTACTAACATAGTCCATTTGATTGATGAGATATTTAAATATGTTGATCACAGTTTGGTTCTTTCCAGACCTGTTGGACTTCTTCATTATCAGTCGGCACAGTTAATTTATAGTAAATGAAGCCGGTGTAATATATTTTTTTATTTCCTATTCCTTTTCTGTAATGAACAAATCAAGTGCAACCATATAAAAACCTAACCTTCAGTTGACTGACCAGTTAAGTATATTAATATATGTACCACAGGTATCCATAGCCCCGTAGGGAGATTTCTGCAGTCAATTTTAGCTAACAGTGTAGCATCTGTTGTAGCTCCATGTCATTGTTGGTTTCAGTTTCTTCTCTATTTTTCATTGTCTCTTACTAGGGCTCAATATACATTTTTAAAAAAGCTTGTCCCACCATCCTTGACTTACTTAGTTGCTTCTCCTGCCCCCTTTTCTTTGTTTTCTTACCAATAATTCTTCCTCCCTCTCAGCCTTAGTGCTTAGTCCAGAGCAGAAAAAGAGCAGCATAATTTGTGCCAGACGTATTGTAAATGTGTGCATTTTTGCATTGTTTCCTTTGCCTTTGAAAGCATAGAGCTGGCTCTGTATAAACTATTCTGAATAATAGTACAATCAAATAAATATGCACTCAGTGCAGTTCAGGTAAGTCTGTAAAAATAAGCAACTTCTAAAGCTTGGGTCTGTAACTCATGAATATTTTAAAACTAATTTGGTGTTTAGCTATCTGCATTCCATTGTCTGTGTTCTTGGTGCCATCAAATGGTGATTTTTGGAATTGCATCATGGATTTATAAATGCTCATGAAGTATTTATTAAATCCACTGTTTTTAATTTCTGTGAGTCTCAATGTAGTGATGTGAAGTGAGATGCAATATCCAGGATATACTGCTAGGTAGCCTGTAGAGGAATTTTTTTTTTCAAAACTTACATTTTGTTTACTTCTCCTTGCCCACGTTACCTACAAATAAAATTAAATTTTACAAAAGGAAAAGAGCTTAGATAATATTCATAGCTCTAATCTGTCTATGATGCTGAGTAGCTCATTCTTTGTTCCTTCTAAAGTTTCCTTGCTCCTTTTCCCTTTTCTCCTGGTTTTTGTCTCCTGATCCTTATCTTCTCTCTAGTGCCCGTGTCTGTGTCTCGTACCTTTGCCTTCAGCCGAGGGGAATCTTTGGCTGGGTCCCCAGGTAATAATATACAGTACATGTCACCCAGAAAGAACCCCAGTTTTGCTGCCTTATGATTCTGGGTGTGTGTCCTTCTCTGACTCTTCCCTCCTATGAAAGATACAGGCTTAAAATATCTTGCATGCTTGCAAAATAAATCATTGTGAACCTGTGTGCATGTCTTCTGTTTGTCTTCAACTGAATCTGTTTTGCTCATGCTGAGCAATATTTTGTGTCCAGACCCATGCATATATTTCAGTGGTGGGCTTCACATAATTTAACAACCGGTTCACCAAGTTCACAGAAAATGTGACCTAGCTCACCAAAAATGTGAACTTGTGCACGCCTTCCACACTTGCGTGCACCTTCCACAGACAGCAATGTGTGGCTTCGCATCCACTCATGCCTTCCGCGCTAGTGCACGGCTTCCAGGCGTGGTGCAGAAATCAGCTGGGCTGATTGAGAATGAGTTCTATATGATGAGATAGGACTGGGGTAGGTGGGCAGGCCCATCCTGTGGTCAGTGTTACCGGTACAGGTTAACTGTTCCGAACTGGCAGCAGACCACCTCTGATATTATTACAATAACTATTTTTCTCATGCTGTTGCCATACAAGGAGAGAAGCATTCCTTAAAAGATTATTTTTAATAAAAGCTAGTATAGACTAAAGCAAAGGACTAACTAGTCATTGTGCTTATTACAAAAACATGCTTGGGTCCCTTACAAAGGACTCGTTGACTTTATAAAGAATAATTTAGAGCTGGCTTGTTTTACAGGAAATGGGCATTCTGGGATTGCTGTGTCATGATAGCCACTTTTTAAAATTGACATTACATAATCTCAATGGTTTAAATATTGCCTAACCCTTTCCACCCTAGGAAATGTGTTACTCAAAAGTATGTTCCAGTCGTCCAATTCAAGTGAGGCGAAAGCTATTAAAGAGGGCTGAAACTCTTTAGCTTAAGCTGTGGTTCACTGCTGCAGCCATACTTGCTTCTGGTTGGTAATAGAAAAATATTCTCACTGGTGTGCGAGAGAGTCTTACTTGAGAGAGATTTTCTGTATAAAGCAGCCAAGTGGCAATAATTGAAAGGGGGAAAGAAGTAATGATAATACAGAAAAAAAATCTACGGTATATAAGCATTCACTCAAACACCTATATAATTCAGATCATTAAAAGTTAAAGAATTAAGATTGTGTAGAAGGTGTACTTTTAGGTTACAGCCTCTTTTGAAGTAATCACAGTTTATAAAGTCTTCTGCCATAAGAAGTTTATTCACAATTCTTTCCTGTGCAGATCCACTCAGAAATACACCATGTTGTGGTCAGTAGACTGTCTTTACTGCTGAGTAATTATAGCAGTTGATGACAGTATGACTATAGTGTTTATCAGACAGTTTGTCAATCTGATTGGATTGAAATATTAGGAATTATTAAAAAAACACTTTGATTATATTCAGGCATCAAGTTAAGGAAATGTAAATCTCAGAATTCTAATTTATATAGTCAAGCCTCTGTCTATATAAACTTCCCAACCGTAAGGTCTTCTCGGAATGGGGCTTTACTTTGAGAAGACATGGGGTGCCATAGGTTTTTGTAGCAGTTTTTCCAGAATAGGAAGCCTAGAAATACATGGCGATATTAATACAAGCAAGAAAAATGAAAAACAAAAATTAAAAAGGAGAGTGAAGGACAAGAGAACTTAAATATAGGAATTTTTCACTAGAAAGATAGAGATACTTAAAAGATTCCTCTGTTAGTATAGATATGCCATGGAGAGGAACCAGCTACCTCCATTTCTGGAAGAAGAGCAGGATAAAAGGCAGCAGCATAAAAGTTGATTCCCCCTCACTCCCGGCATTCTAGTAGAAGCAGTTGAAATGCAGTCTTACATTTCACTGAGGTGATTTTACTGGAATATACTTTTGTTTTCCTTTTTTAAAAAATCTAGTATTTTTCTTTTTCAGTTGAACTTTTAGGCTTCAATCATCTTGGCCTTGCAAGCCCTGATCATCGTTACAAAGTTCCTGCTCTGTGAGCCTGAATACAGAGGTGAAATTCAGCAGGTTCTAGCAGGTTCACTAGAACCGGTAGTAAATTTTCTAAGCAGTTCGGAGAACCGGTTGTTAGAAGAAATCTTTTGTTTTTTTCCACTTTACAGGGTTAATCCTGTAGGGAAGGCAGAAAAAAACATTCTGGTGTTGTTTCTAGACTAATTTTTATTGCCCTGCTTACAGAAACTACCCACCCAATCACATGACCCCCTCCAGCTATGCCCACCAAGCCACACCCACAGAACCGGTAGTAAAAAAAAAATTAATTCCACCACTACCTGAACAGAAAGCACAACATGTAGGAACCTGGAAACATACTGTAACATTTTGTTGTGGCGATTTTTAAAAGAACAATTTGACACATAAACATTCAGATTTTTGAGGAAGTTTATGCAAAATGAAAAGCCAATTGTTGTTATGGGCGAAGTTCATTCCAGACAAATTGTCAGTGTTAAGAAAATTAAGACAATACTAAGCAGTCCTTCCCCTTAGCTCATAGAAGCCAAATTTTAGGCATTGTGTTTTTCTGTTGTTCATCCCTTCTTCTTTATTTCTAGTGAATCAATCCCCATCGCGTTGCAGTGGATTAAACCGCTCTGAGTCTCCAATTCGAGAACGTAATGACTACGGAGGCAGCAGCACCCAACTTCATAGTGGCAGCAACAACATATACACTCCAGATTACTCTGTTCATATTCTGTGTGATGTACAGTTTGTCAAGGTATCTGCTGGGCTGAATGATTGAAGTGCCCTCTTTATTGTTCTTTTATGCCATGGATTATGAATAGCCTCATGCCAGGATTGCTCCATGTGTCATGTCCAAGAAAATATCCGTACAAGATTGCACTTCATGTGAAAATAGATTTGTTAACTGCATAATTAATTAGCAAGCATGCGGGACATAACTCGGGGATAATGTGAATCTGATGAACTTACTAACTTGAGTTAGAAGTGAAGAAACAAGACAGAATTGAATGATGAAGGAAATATGGGTGGGATAATATTAAATCATTAGAGGAGCACATACAATTTTGGCTTCTATCAAGCTTTTAGAAGAGGCAAGGCACCTTTGTAAACCTTTGCCTTCTGATGAGTACAGATGTGTACCCTAAAAATTGTGGGAAGTATAATTGTTGGGAACATGCAATTTTACTCCTCATTATTTAGATTCAGATTTTGTGACATACATTATCATACATGGTACAATATGCAGTGAAATGCTTTGTATAACCGCTTTACATTAAAGAAGAAATCCACAAATTAGATT
>JAEANM010007334.1:0-17818 GCA_017656035.1 Myanophis thanlyinensis
GCCAGCGAATGCTGGCTGGGGAATTCTGGGAGTTGAAGTCCACCCATCTTAAAGTTGTCAAGGTTGAGAAACACTGCTGTAAAGCAACGGGGGTTGTTTACAGATGCATCCCCATAGCTCAAGGGACGTTCCTGAACCAGACTGCTGAAATCTTGATGGCAACCGGCTGTCTATCCCGATTTCATTGGAAAGCAACTTATCTTAGATATAAGAAGGCAGGTTCAGTTCAGGGACAAGAAAAGGTAAAGTGTGAATCCAAGAACGCAGTTTTCAGGCTGAGGCGGGGGGGGGGGCAGCCCCTATTGGTCAATCTAGCTGCTCTTCAGCAGCAACAAAACATTCCCCTGCAAATTATTTTGTACCATTTTCCATCTCAAATGTTAACCAGATTACCGGTCTTCCATAAATAACTTTTCAGGTGCCTTGTAAATAGATACGGAACACAGCTGAGGCCCTTTGGTTCAGAAAAGCCAACCCACCGACCCCCTCTTCTGTCCTCACTGGTTCATTCCAGAAGTCTTTATCACCTGATGAAAGAGGCTTTCAGCATCCTGGGGGCATCCTTGCCAACTCAGATTCTTCTATTATTGGCTCGTAAAATCATCACAGGGGCCGCCATTGGCCAATGGGCTGGCTGTACCATCTCTGAACTGGGACATGGAAGGGAGAGTCCCTCCCCATTGCAAGAAAAAATATCAAGATGCTCCCTAGGGTGGCAGGAACCCAGAAACTGGACAAATGTTTTTTTTCTCATAGCATATGCTCATCTGTAGGTTAGGAAGAGTGGGAAATTCTCCCCAGGCAGCCCAAACTCTCCACCATGCATAACTTCTTTACAAGACACCAAGTGAGGCTGCCAGGGCTCCAGAACCCTTGCAGAGGTGGACCATAAAGCCTTTCCAGTCCAAGGTTGGAAACATCCAGCTAAGAGAAGCCAGATGGGTGGGCTGTCTCTTTGCTTAAGAGTTATCCTCAGGCTGAACAGAAATAGAAATGGCAGCACGAAGGACTCCACATTGATTTGGCGAAACTATGTGGCTGGGTAGCTCCACTGCAGATTGCAGAATGTTTAGACAAAGGGAATATCCCTTGAACTTGTACAGATATGGTGTTTTTTCTACAGAAGGGCATTGAAGTCCCATTCCACAGTGGGTATCAAAGATCTGGATTCTACTCTTGTATATTCTATTACAGCATGTGTTTGTGTGTGTGTGTGTGTATATACACCTTTGAGTCACTGTTGACTCCTGGCAACCGCATGGGCTAGCCCCTGCAGTTTTCTTGGCCATAATTCAGAAGTGATTTGCCATTGCCTCCTTCCTAGGGCTGAAGGAGGAGTGACTGGCCCAAGATCACCAGTTGATTTTATTCCAAGGCAGGACTAGAGCTCACACTCTCCTGCCTTAATCACCATGCCAGTTTAGCTCCTTCTTCTACTAGGTATAAGAACTAATATTCATGGGTGGGGATTTCAATGGGAAAATACATTATATTCACACTTATAATTTAAAAAAAATATATATAAATTATTTCACTTTTGGGTATATTACTCCAGTATTGATTGCTACAACAGACAGCTCATTTTCTAAAAAAAACAACAACCTTGGAAATATAATGACCAGGTTGGTGCAATTTTCCATATATGGTAACAATGCTGCAAAGCTTCATCATTTGAGGAAAATGGTTTATAATAGAATGAAAAATATTTTAACAGCTGGATTCCCTTTACCACCTGCAATATTTTTATGAAATATTGCTAAACCTTGAAATTACTATGATGTGTACTAAATTAGTTTGACCACAGAACTGCTGCAAAGATACTCAATGTTTTCTGTTGGAAGGTAGGCTTAGTTCCTTCTGCAAATTTAACTAATATTTTAATACATCTCAATGTCCAATATAATTTTTACTTTCAGAAATAATTTTAATAGTGAAAATAATTTTTGGATTATAAGTGTAAATAAAAGCTTCATACCACATACAAAATGTATGTTTCTCTTAACAAGAAGCCTTTAATAAACTTGAATAAAAAGTATTGTAATTCTTAAATACACCTTATGTTTTCTACTGATTATTGCTGGTGACATTCATATATTGGATTTTAACAATGATTTGTAGTATTTAAAATATGGCATATTCAAATATTCAAAATGAAAAAGAGAAGTATTGAAAAAACTAACCTAGTTGTAAAAGCTTGTAAAAATACTCATTTTGTCACAGTTAGGCAGATATGATGATGAGCCATTGTAGAATCACTAAAATAAATATTTTTTTTTACTATATCTCACTGAATTCAGCTTCCCTTAACAAAACTAACAAAATGGGAATCCAATCCAATCTGGCAATAGTAGTTTCTTAGGTGTTGTTCCCTTCCTTCCACTCTATTTCTCCAGCTTTAACCCTTGATGGGAAATTGTAGGAGAGAACTCAATGGAGAAGTTAAGCTTAGTTGTATAGTGATAAAACAATACTGTTGACTACTTTACAAGGATGACTTGTGGGGAGGCACTATAAATCATTCCTGTGGATTGGATGGCAGCTATTACCTTCTCAGTTCTAGAACCTAAGAAACATTATGGACACCAGAGAAGCTTCTCAATAGCGGGAATGCATTTATTTAAAGAACAGCACACCCTCTGCTAGAGACATTCCCTGAAGATGGGCTCCAGCAAGGAATCCAAATGCCAGGCGACAAAACCTCTGGTCCCCGGTGACCGACCCAGAGTCAATCCTGCTTTCATTTAAAAGCCATCATTAGGCTTATGAAATTGGACTCAGAGTAAGCAGTGCCACTTTGATTTGTGTAGTATTTTGAGGGGAAAATATACAGTCCTTCCAACTGAGAGGGGGTTTTGAAGGAAAATGGAAAAATAAGTTAGTTATGAGAATACTATCTTCTAAGGCATGGGGTCTCCAACCTTAAGACTTGTGGACTTCAACTCTCAGAATTCCTCAGTCCACAAGTCTTGAAGTTGCCAAGGTTGGAGACCCCTGTTCTACGGATTGAAGAGCAGGTAGATTCAATAGGAACAGCAATAGCTCTTAAACTTATATACTGCTTCACAGTGCTTTACAGCCCTCTCTAAGCGGTTTACAGAGTCAGCCTATTGCTCCTCACAATCTGGGACCTCATTTTACCTCTGAAGGATGGAAGGTTGAGTCAACCTTGAGCCTGGTGAGATTCAATAGACACTAAGCCCCTGTATCTCTTCTGCATTCTTCCATTCCTCCATTTATCTTTTGCAAAGCTTAATTAGGCTTTCAAGAGTTGTCTTTGCTATGCTTAAGCTTTACACACCCTTGCAACTTGAGCCTTCTGTTTCTGTCCTTGCTTAGTAAGCCTCCCTATGTGTTCAATAGGCTTCTTCTTCTGTTGTAAATATAGACTTTCCTTAGTCCAGTCCTTCAGATTCCTTAGTTCATCTCCAACATGGCTAGTGAAGGGCTGGGTGGGGATAAAGGGTGGGGAAGTCAGACATACTTGGAAAGCTGGTGAAGGAGACTGGTGTCTGGGATGGCAGCTTAAAGGACGGCTATGGAAACTAATCCCAGGTGCGGGACTGTAGTAGCTGAAGCCAGAGAGGTGTTAAAAGCACATTTGTTTTGGAGGATGGGAGAGAGGAAATGTACATTCCAATAGACAAGGAATAAACAGACTTTCCTCTTGGTTTAGGGTGGAATCACATTCTGATGGAAGGCATCCGGCCTTGGGGATGATTTATCCGGCAACAGAATTCCTAAACAGGAAGCACCTTTAAAGCAAACACCAAGAAAGTTCAGTTTGAAGAAGGAACTTTTAACCGGTGAGGGTCTCTTGCAAAGAAGAAGCAGATTGAAAGCTGAAGCCAAGTCTTTACCATGGAAGGTGCGCACTCTGTAGATTTCCAACCAGATTCACACTGTTTTATTGTCCTAGTGCCCAAACCAAGGAAAACTGGAGGTGTATTCTTGTGCCAAGATTAAAATTCTGAAGCAAAACTACATAACTCCGAGTGTGTTCTTTGCTGGAAACCATGACACTGAAACATAAAGTGGACCAATTTAAGAGTGTGTTGATCAGAATTTTTCCTGATTCAGAAATTCTAACATGTATTTCCAGATGCCAAGGTTACTTTATGGCATTGGAAATACACTCTGTTTTCCTCCTCCATGTACAGATCTGTAGAAGGAACTGAGCCGGGTGTAATTTTGAATAAGGGGGTTTCAAATTAACTTATATTCCTTTCTCCCACCTTTATTGTCCTGAGTTCTAAGAAAAGCCTTACTTTGGATACCTGAGAAAGTATCAGCTTACTCCATCTGCCATAGATCCTTCCTGATATTTCTGCTCTTCTTTTGCATCAAATCCCAGGCTATGGGATAGGGAGTCTGAATTTCAGCTAGTTGTATTCCATAGTCTCTGGCAATTGAATTCTCAGTGGTGCCCATTGTGACTACAGAGTAGCAGGGACAGAGGGGGAGACTAATATGGCTGAGAAGAAGCTTTATGGAAGATCACTTTGTAAGCCTGGAGTTTTTCATTCAACCACTTACAACATTTTATGAAGGAACTTATGACTCAAGCAAATCATCAAGCCAAAGGCTCTAGAGCAGCATTTCTCAGCCTTGGCGACTTTAAGATGTTGGGACTTCAACTCCCAGAATTCCCCAGCCAGCAAAGCTGGGAGTTGAAGTCCCAATATCTTAAAGTCACCAAGGTTGAGAAAACGCTGCTCTAGAGAGAAGAAATGTTAGATATACCCCAGGACAGGCCTGAGAATTCAAGTCTCGTGTGGATAGCATTTTGGGTCAGAAACAATTTTTCAGATTCATACTCATCCCACTCTCCCCCCAGAGGTGAGTCAAACCTTCCTCCTTTTGGCCTTCCAGAAGAGTTTTAAGAAGGGGAGATCTATGAACCCTGGAGATGCTTGATGATCTCCAGAGGGAACTCCTTCCTCTGCCTTGCTCATTCTTTTAACCTTGTTAACTTTTTAAGTTTGATTTTTTTTTTACTATTAACTTGTCGATTTTACTCTCATTTTTTTAAACTGGGGTTTTAAACTGTATTTTTAGTCATGTTTTTATATTATTTTATAATGTTGCTTGTAAACTGCCCAGAATCAGGTGAGATTGGCTATGTAGGCATTTGCTAAATACATAAAGTTTTGAATGTAATCAAAGTGAATAACTGGGGGGCGGGGGGGGGAGCTGTATACAGACCCTTACATAAATTCTGTAATGTTATTATTATTATTAAATATTATTATTAATTGATATAAATTCTGTTGTTATTATTATCATTTATTGATATAAATTCTGTAATTCTATCATTACCTTATAACAATGGCACAGGAAAAGAAAACACCTATAGAATGGAATGGAATTCTGTAACATAAACTCTCATTCAGAATCAGTTTACAAGGCTAAATTCTGTTTACCCCATGACTGTATTTTCAAGAAGGAACAAAGGAAAGCCTCAGAAATAAGAACTGATCTAGCGATCTGATCGCCCTGGCTGTCAAGTAGATTACAAATTTTGTTTTGTTGGCCTGGACTTCTGGGATGTGCTGACACAGAAAGACCAGTTGAGAAATGCTGTTATTTTTCAGAACTCATTTATAGCGGGTTTCTCTTGGAATGACAGCATTGAAAAAAATCTTGATAAAACGCTTATTACTGGTTTTTCTACTTTTACTGAAGTTAGGGCAAAACTTTCTCTTTACACACACATCCCGTCGTTTGGGTCATTTCCCTGCTAATGATCTCTTTCTAGCCGTAGATAACCGTGACCCTAGGAGAGTAACACATCACTAGGAAAGACGAGGCTTATATTCTCGATTGCCGATAACTCATCTGGGGAAAAAAACCAAAACGGTCGAAGGAAGCCCACCACCCTCGTCAGAAGGAAGGCTATTCAGCATCCACCCCCCTCCACCACCACCCCCGTCTTTCCAAAAAATGACGGGAACAGGTTCACCTGCACCAAGCAGGGTCTTTCTTAAAGAAAAGAAGAAGAAAAGTCTCGGGCGTCTTCTTTTGGCCAGAAAATAGAAACTCAGGTATCTTTTTTATAAAAAAAAAAGTTTGGGAGGGTTAAGTTTTCCTCTCAGTGATGTGTATTCTGGGTACAACCTTCATTTAACCGGAATTAAATTGATGAGAGTTGCTCTCTTCGATTCCGTCGTGCCTTGCGCTGAGTTTGCCCCAAGGATTGCGTTTCACGTTCAGCCCTTGCACCCCGAAATTGGGACTTCACATTTAGCAGGGTGAATGGATGAGCAACTACTGGAGGAGAAAATGGCCGGATTCTGACCCTTGTCCTAGATCAGGCCCACCCCCACAAGATCTTTTACTGAGTATCTTTTACTCGCGTCTTTTGCTTCAGGCACCAGTTGTGGAGGGATGTGTGTTTGTGTGGAGTGGGGGAGATCTGGTTACAAACAACAAAGCAACACTAGATCGCAAATGTTAAAACTGCCCACCCCAGATTCGTCACATCTCTCACGCGCTTGGCGAAGCAGCTTGAACTGAAAGCATTTGCAAGGACCAGGCGGGGCAGGACGCAACGGAACGGGATCCTGGGTTGGTTTCGTCGGAAACCGCTGGCCTTGCGCTGAATAAACGAAAGGTGCGCTCTTCTCCTCATTCCTTTTCTTGGCCGTATTTTGTGCTAAACGGCATTTTCAAAGACTGCTTCTGACATACCTCCGGCACCCCGTCTCCATTTTGCTACTCTTTCGCTCTCCCACTTTGGCTTAACACCTGACCAGGTCAGAAAGAAAGCCTGTTTAAAAGGATTTGCCAAACGCTTTCTGATTTTGGGCTGCCTTTTAAAACCGCTAGTAGATGGGTTTGCTCATTAAATAATTTGTGTTTTAAAACATGCCAGACATTATTTTTAAAGTGTCCATCCATCTGCCTGTTTATTGAGCGAAAGGCATTCTTACCTGTAATTATAGACTCTAGAACTAAAATCTGCTCCGTTATTGAGAAATGGCACGCGTGGAGGCCCACAGAGACCCCAGTTGCGCATATCCAACCATTCCTATATTCCTATCGAAAATATACAACTATATTCTCGACAATCAATCTGCCAGCGAAGCAAACGGAAATGTTTATTGCTGAACCAATTCTATTCTATTAATTTTAAAGGGGAGACTAATAAATAATTCAAATTTGCAACCTGATTATGAGTCTGCCCGCTGCAATTTCAGCCTTAAGCAGGACTACAGCGGGACCCCGAGAAGCGCATTCCTTTGGATTCGGGTGGAATAATGTGTAGATGTGAGAAATAAATATCGCACACACTCCATTTACCGTATTTCAGCACTGCGTTTCTCCCAAGGAGTCAGCTATGTTTGAAAAGCAGCACCAACGACAGCTAAGCTCGGTGCTTGGAAGGGTATTATAGCTCAACGTGACTGGAGAACAACAGGTTAAAAAGAGGAGGGAGAGGGAGCAAAAAAATCAGGAGCTTTTTTTTTTTTTCCTATTTCTGTGCTGCTTTTCTTCTGGCTGTTGAAGAGCGTGTACAGAGCGCTAATTCCCCTGCCTGGATTCTTCCTCCAACAACAACCTGCCGGGTAACAGACGACGAAAGATTTAGTCAAGTCTTCACGAGTTCCCACGGCTGAAAATGGCAGTGAATTCATTATCGAAAGGGAGATGTGGTGGGAAAGCAGTTTTTTAAAAAAATTAAATTAAATTAAAGGTTTTTTTTCAAAGAGAGAGAGAGAGAGAGAGAAGTAGGGCAAAGGTAGACAACCTTCTTGGGAAGAGGTGGGATTTTGAGATCAATCAACAGCCCCCATAAAAGGGAGGGGTAGCTCTTTGTCTTTTACACTGGCTGCTAAGGAAAAAAGACAGAAGGGTGAAGGAATCGCTCTAAAGCCTTTTATAAACCCTGCTTGGCTTTTGCTAAGCTTTTTTTTTGGGGGGGGGGCGCATTATCCTAAATAAAAGTTGGGCTTTTTGAGGCCCCACAAGAGAAGCATTTGTTGCTGGAAGGTGGTATTTTAACATTTAGCATGCCAGCTTCCCGCTTATTTATTTTTAACTAACAAGGCAGAACAAACTTGGTACAGGGGGTTATCCTATCAGACATTTAGGTGGAACTTCAGGGGCATGATCTGCTAACCCAGGTGTCTGGAGAAGGCTCTAATGCTGGGAAAGGGGAAGGAAAGAGAAGTGGAGAATCAGCTGCACGGTGAAAAGACTGTTACAATAGTGATGGGGGCACTATTGGGACACCTGGGAGACCAAGTTAGGGACAGATCCTCATGGAGAAAATTTATCTCTGTGGGACAGACGGACGGTTGATAAAGAGATAGAGATAAAGAGAGACAGAGATGAGAAAGATGGAGAGATTGTACCCAATCAGCCTAATATTGGATCTCTAACTTAATTATTTTTTTTCAGTTAAAATTAAACCCAGGCTCTCACCTTTTTAAAAAATGGTTTTAATTATATGATCTACCTATTTTTTTCGCCTTTGTTTGATTGATCTTTTATGTGTGTACTGTATATAGTGCCTTTAAAAATAATATAAATTTCAGGGGTGTATTTTTTTTAAATAAAACTTTATGATTACTAGCAGCTCTCGAATGCTTTTAAATGAGACCGGGAGACTAAAAGTATTTCACATAAAGAAATTAAATGAATTCCAATGGGGCCGCAAGGGAGTTCCTTCCCTCTCCCACTCACTCGCTCTCTCTCTCTGAAATAAATTGCCCTAAAGCTCTGCAGCAATTGGAAGGGCTTTAGGGCTTGGGGTAAAAGTCTTTAATCAAGACGCATGCCCTTTCCTATATTAAACTACGGTTTGGCAGTGCTCCGATAGGTCCCAGAATGGATGGACTTACACTCGGAGGGCTCCTTTTTTTTCGCGTCCTCACTTCCACTTCGGAAGAAAGCTCTCTCCAAATCCGAAACGTCTGCTGGATTCCACCGGATGCTCACTTCCATGGTCTTCCCAGCCTCCCTCTAGGTGGCGCTCTGACAAGGTACACAGGAATCCCGTGTAAACCGAGACCGAGAAATTTGCTCAGCGGCGACTTTGGCAACGGCGGGCTATAATTGAGGACAGAACAATAGAGAGATTTTGTGAATTCACAGAGCCCATGAAAAATGTAAAAAAAAAAACCCATTTTTATTAGAACCAAATAGGCTTTTAATATCTGCCTTTTGCAGCTTTGGAAATATAGAGATTAAAATGCGTTTTTCCCCTCGCGGTGTTTTTTTTGTTTTTTTTTTTTAAAGATGCGCAAACTGTAACCGCGGGTTAGGCTGGCTCAACACATTCGCGCACGCCGGTTAGAGCCGCCTCCTCCTCCCTTTGCAAAGAAGGGCTCTGCCAGGAATAAGCGGAGGCCGAGGAAGGAAACGCGAGGAGCTCCAGGCGCAAAACTGGCTCGCGATTCGGCGAGTGGGGGGCTCCTGGACGGCACGAAAACGCAAAAACGCTGGAAAACGCGCGTGGCTCGCTCGCGGGAGGAGTTGGAGCGAGGTCCCGGGTGGGAGAGAAGCTGTCCTCCTTGGCGAAAGTCCTCTGGTTTACTGCGGGTGTCGGTATCCTGAGAATGGGTTTAATAAGACGGTCGTTTCGGAGTGGAAAGTGGGGGCAGGATGACATTTTTGCCGGGTGGGGGAAAAACTCCATATTACTCTTCTCCAGCCCTTCCCTCGCTTCCCCCACCGCCTGTTGTTTCGTCCCCTGGAATATGAAACCGCGTCCGGCTACTTCTCTCTCCCGGTCCCTGCTTCTCCCACCCCCTTGTTTCAGTTGCTGAGGAGGGGCACAAGGCCCTTCCTTTCCAATCCACTTTCCGCTCCCAAACCTCCGGGCCGCGTCCCCGGTGAATCGTCAGCTGGATTTACAACAGGCAGCGCGCGAGCTCCTCAGCTGCAGGAGCCCATCGACTCAGATCGGAACGGACCTTTCCCGGGCGGGTCTTCAGGGGAAAAGGCAATCCTGCTGAAAAGGTCAACAAGCTCTTCCCGGCCTGCTGGATGTGAGGAAGCTCCAAAGTCAATGGGGCTCTTTTTAAAAAAAAAATCCGGTTTAAAGGCTGGTCAACTCTAGACGACTCTGGGGTGCTTATGCTCTAAAGGAGAGGTGTCAAACTTGATTTCATTGAAGGCCGCATCAGGGTTGTGTTTGACCTTGGGGGCCCGAGGTGGGTGTGGCCAGGGTGGGCGTGGCTGTGGTGGCCGGAGCTCTCTGCAAGTAACAACAGGCTCCTGACAGGTAGGAGCCATATAGGGTTTTTTTTTTTGAAGGGGGAGGTTGCTATGCCAAAGGCAGGTGCTGGAACAGAGAAGATCCAGGCTCAAGAGATGGCATTACAGAAAGTCCTCAAACTTATGACCACAACTGAGCCCAAAATGTATGTTGCCAAATGATAAATTTGTTCAGTTTTTGCCCCATTTTACAACTTCGCTTGCCACAGTTGTTCAATGAATTGCTGCAGTTGTTAAATTCCTAACGCGGTTGTTAAGCGAATCTGGTTGTCCTCATTGACTTTCCTTGTCAGAAGGTTGCAAAAGAGAATCACATGACCCCTTGGGACACTGCAACGATCATAACGTGAGTCCGTTGCCAAGGATCTGTATGTGTAAAGCATGCGACCAATTGGATGCTGCAATGGTCATAATTGTGAAAAACAGTCTTAAGTCCTTTTTTAAAATGCTGTTAACTTTGTCACTTTGTAACTTTGAATGGTCATTAAGTGAACTGCTGTAAGTCAAGGACTACCTGTATTTAATTCAGGGGACTTGGCATGTTCTCCATCTTCTCACCATTCATTTCTGCACCTTCTCACCATTCATTTCTTCATATTTCAGTGATGCCCAACTCCAGATCAGCTCTGGCCAACTCACAAAGTATATAATCTATAAATAAGAAAAGACAAGATGAAAAATATACTAGGGGAAATAAACCAAATGGCATCTTTTGCCCTGAGTTCCCAGAAAACCTTGACCCTGGAACTTATAGGATGCCTGGCTCCCTGGTACTTAGTTACAGAGGCCTGTTTTTCAAACTTCAGCACAGTCTTTGTCATTGATTCAGCAGAAGCAATAGGGCATGCTGGTACACTTTAATATCTTGTCCAGGAAACAAAAAGAGGTATAAGGGAACAGAATATACCATATATCCAACTATCTACTTTTCTATGCATTGGAAAAGGGTGCTGTGAGAAGAGAGTTTGATATATCCAGGCCCACCAAGGGACTGCTTTGGGCCTATTTGTCACCCTTCTTTTCCCATTCCCTACTTGGCTTCACACATTATAGATGAGGTTTAACATAATGTAGTATCATTGTATGATTTTGCACAATTATTTAATGAACATGACAAGCTAAGAAAAGGAGTGGCTCTTTTACATAATGCTGAACTATACCGGGCCTACTTTAAGACATTGTTTAAACTCAGCCTTTGTCCTTTTCAGGGAAGATTGGTTTTCTTCCAAAGGACTGGTTATATGCCCATTGACTCCCAAGAAATGTGGGGGGGGGGCGCATTCTTGTTAAGCTATGTGATTTAGAAGTACAGCTAATCCTCGACTTACAGCAGTTCATTTAGTGACCGTTCAAGTTACAACAGCACTGGAAAACGTGACTTATGCACGTTTTTCATAGATGCAAGCTTTGCAGTGTCCCCATGATGATGTGATCAAAAGTCAAGTGCTGGACAACTGGTTCCTATTTTTGACCTTTGCTGTGTCCCAGGCTCATGTGGTTCCCTTTGGTGACTTTCTGACAAGCACAGTCAATGGGGAAGCCAGATTCACTTAACAACCAGGTTACTAATTTAGCAGCTGCAAATGACTCACTTAAGAGCTGTGGCAAGAAAAGTCATAAAACTGACTTAACAAATGTTTCACCTAAAAACAGAAGGGTTGAGCTCAATTGCGGTCATACATTGAGACCTACTTGCAGCTTGCTTTATAGCACATCAACTCCTCAATTTTTTTTTAGATGTGTGCAGCAACATCTTTGACACAAAAAGCTCAAGCTTTGACTTGAAAGTCAGGGCTGAAAAATGCTTAAGGGAGACACCCATAGGTATCTCTGGGTAGCACTGGAGGCCTCAGTCCTAGAAGTTGAAGAGAGGTTGTTGTAGTTCTTGAGACTCTTCAGGCTTAGGAGGTCCACACTGTGAGGATCAAAAAGGCCAGCTCTGTTCCCCCCTCCCCCCCGAAATGTTTCTTCCCTAACAAACCAGAAAGAAAGGAAAGTTTTGAAGATTTTTCTTCTTATGGAGAAACATGCTTTAGCAGCAAAACTTTGTCAGAGGTTCTCTTGCAACTACACTTCCTCCCATTGGGCTCTGGTTTCATTTTTTTTTAAATTGAATCACTGCCCAAATAAGGAAAGAGACTTCCCGCAATTTGAGGGGGAGGGCGCTGTTGACCGCAAATCACAAGCACTTATGTGATTTCCATAGTGATTTATTGGTCTGGTTGAAGTGCCTGAATTTGCAATCCTATAAATCTTATTACCCTTCCTCAGTCCTAAATATTATCTTCTTTGTTTAGACTGCAGCTCCCATCATTTTCAACGTTCTGGCAAGCAAACCTATTTCAAGATGACAGAAACGTAATTTCTCTGAAATGGCTTCTGATTAGAAGAGTGGCTTTAAGGGTTTATTTCTTCAGCAGAGAAGAAACTGCCAGCTACCAAAAATGAGCTAGGATGTCACATTGAGGCATCAGTTCTCAAGGCATCAAGACTTCTCCCTCAGTTTTTCAAAAATATTGTGATACAGTGAAGGTCCCTCACAGACTAAATCTCTTTGTGCAGGTGAAACAAAACACTGACTTGATAGCAAAACAGAGTATTATTAAAGTTGCCATTACTTCCTATTTTTTATATACTTTCAATGTAACAGGATGGCTACATTTGGAGGAGGAAGAAAGTCATTCAAGGAGTGTATGGGTATAAAACCTATTCAATCCAGAGAGCCTCAAATCACCCAACCTGTACCCTGATCCTTCATGCCTTCATGTGGATGAGCTGCATTTGGGACATCCAGATACCACAGAAACTATGACCTGATTTCATAGCATCTGCTTGCTATCCATCCTGTACATTTATGTTGAAATCTCTGAATAATTTTCCTCTGGAGCAGCAGCCTTCAGAAAACATGGCATTGCAGAGAGGCACAGGGATCCTTGTTAGTTTGGGACACAGCAAAAGGTGGTTGAGGGGAAAGAGCAATGCTTTTATCGTGCCACCAGTTGCTTGGAGGAGGTGTGCATTTGCTCAACTTCCCTTTCCCAGGCTGAATATCTTTGCCTTCCTGCAAACTCCAGGAGACCCACATAATAGTTGGCTTGTCTAGCAACTCTACTTAAAAATGAACATGGTAGACATGGTAGACCCAAAAGCCATATACAACCAAGCACCATATAAATATGAGTAGAACAAACCAGTGCATACATTCCGGAGAGGGAGAGAGGGAGGGCGAGGGAGAGGGAGAGAGAACAGTCCTCTGATGATGGGCTCCAGCACAGCCCAAAAGCTTGGAAGAATAAACCTTCGTCCTGGTGGCCTACTTAGATTGGATGGTGGAGTTTGTGTGGGACTTGGGGGATGGAGTGGCTATTAAATATAGGTCCTTGTTTTCTTTTTCCTTTGGTTTCTCCAAATGTCAAACTGACACCTGAATCAACCCCCAATTTGTGGAAACACAGTATGTGAAGGTGGTGCAGGTTCCTGAGAGACAAACACCCCTGTCTGATCAGTCTTTGTTCATCATGCACGAATAGGCAGCTTAGCCCAAGTTGCTTCCAGACACATCTCCTGCAATCCTTGCCCTCAGTCTTGTTCTTTCACGGGTGCTGATTGTGTTTGAAAATTTGAGAATATTGCTTAGGTCTACTCCAGCTGAGACAAAATGCCTGCAACTGAAACTATGCTCCTTCTTGGTTTGTTTCTGACTCAGTCCTTTTTTCACCCTCACAATTTGTGACTGGAAGAGTGGGGGATATGGATTGCGGGGTGCCTCACTAGGATTATTTCCTGAATTATCCTCCCCACCCACGGAGGGGGAAATGGAGCATGACAGAAAGAGCTGGAACTCTGACACCCTGTAATGCTATGCGGTACAAGCCCACCGATTTGTTCAGTTACTCCATCCTCCCCTTTGTCTAGGACCATCCAAGTCTGCCCAATGTTGCCTGAGGTTTGTTTTTTTAATCAAATACTCTTTCTTCCTTTTAACCTAGCTTTGGGCAATGTAAGAAGACCTGGTCACTCTGATGTCTCTAGATATGTCAACTCATTTACCTATTATTATATTTATATAATTGAACTGCCCATTTATATTCAAATAATAGTGCTGCATACTTAACTGGAAAGTCTGATTGGATCAAATTGGATTGGTTCTGAATAAAACATACCTGTGTAAAGATCATTGGGCTAATTTAAATGCTAACTTTTTCAATCCAACTACTTCACAAATACAGAATCACAGATTCTTCCAGGAGAGTCCCTAAGAATTGTTTCAGTATGCCGGGATTTCTCAAGTGTTCATTTGTCCTTGGCCTCAGGGTACAAATAAACATGCCATGGAAAAGGGTCAACAGCCTTTGTGTTGGTCGGGAAGTAATGAACTAGGATGGGGAGTGTCAAGTTCAAGTCCAGTCTTGAAAAATACAGATGTGAATGAAGTCAATTGAATTAGCTCTTAACTCTTGGTGTCCCATTCTTTTCTTACACTCCAAATAAGTGCATAGTTTTGTAGGAAGGGCCTTAATTATAGAAAGGGCAGGAGATGCACCTGCAGTAGAAATGCAAATGGAGATTCCTTTTGCTTTTCTGGTTGCTAAAAACAATGAAGGTGGGTGAAATGGTAGGTAGATGGTAAGAAATAGTAAGTCAACAAAAAACCGTTTCTAACAACTGAAAATGTGGCTGATGATGATGATCCCTTCAAACAGGATTTTCTTGGGACTAGTCCTTTAAGGAAACTGACAACTCTGTAGGTCTGTGTAAGAACCAGTTTGGAGACACACCAAAAAGATCTGGGGACTTAAAGTGGCGGTGAAGTAAATGGTTATAGCCATTAACACGAATGGAGCTTTTGATGCCTGGTGTGGGAGGCTAGATTTAAAGGGCCGGACTGACCAGAAGAATAGGTCACTGGGGGCAGAGACTGTTCACCCTCAGGGGTGGGTGTTTTTGAGCTTTTCTGGGCCCTATCTGTCTTACCCTTGGAGCAAAACTTCAAGACAGGGAGCGGGAAGCCGACTGCTTTGAATTCTGGACGGAAATCCCGTAAATCCAAAGATCAAATAGCCTGACATGAGGCTATTTGGGTGAGGTGAGAAGAAAGTGGGGCAAGGGACCCCAAACGATTATTCTTGTTAGAAGCCTCTCCAAGTCTGTGAAAGGCGGTGCTCGGGTGTCAAGAGAGGAGAAGAGGGGGGTCCCGGTGATCTGAAATTCTCCGCTTGCAACCCGGAGAAGTTAGATTGCCCTGAATTCAGTGGAATGTAGACCCCAGAGTGTCTATTCCAAGAAAGCTCCCGTGGTGGGTCCGGCAGCAGCGGCGGCGGTAGCAGCAGGTGAGATTGAAGGGAATTCTGCAGGAAACCGGCCCTGGAAATGTTTGCTTTGGTAAGGTATACTGTCAGGCGCGCATTGCTGCTCTTTCTATAAATTGTGCTTCCTGTCACGGGGCAGGAATGTCAAGCATTTTACAGCTGCAGGTTTTGAACCCTGAAGTCAAAAGTCAGGATTATTCAACAAAACACGCTTGGATCCCAGAGAGCGTTTGACAGCTTGAGCCCTAAAGCCTCTGGTGGAGTTCTGGGGCATTTACTCCCAAGTAAAAGCTTCTTGAAAAGTACATTTGGGTAAAGGCGAGGAGAGGCTCTTCCTCTGAGATAACTTGCCCGGAAAGTTCTGCCAGTTGAAATGTCTTTGAATATTTGGTAGCTCGGCTTGGTTGTTACGTCTTCAGCGCGCTTCTTTGTTGGGCGCCGAAGATGTCTCCTCGAATGGGCACCAAACGTTTGCGACCAAATCGCCAAGCTCGGAGCTCAAACCAACTAGAAGAAGTTCTACCAGTTTCACCAAACCGTCGTGGGATTTTATTCTTTCCTCTCTAAAACGATGTGCAGGAATTAGAATGATCCCCTGGACCACCACACTAGTGGAAATTCACCAAAAGAACGCAAATCGAGGTGATGCTGTTTGGAACTTCGTCATTAATAGCCAGAGAGCCAGGTGTAGCGATTAAGGCACTAGAAACTGGGAGACGGTGATGAGTGAATTCTAGTTCCACGTTAGGTCCAAAGTCAGCTGGAGACTCTGGGCCAGTCACTCTCACCTGTAGGAAGGAGACAATGCCACGGAGAGTTGGGCGGAAGGAAATCTCACTGAATTCAAGGGAACTGACACCGAAGTCCTGATAATTTTTCCCCCCTAACACTGAGGAGAAAAACCGCGTTAGATTTATTTTCTGCAGCTCATCGTCTTCCATCAAATAGGAAAGAGATTTGAACTCCCTTCCCACCCCAGTATTTGATCGGTTCCCACTGTTCCCCTTTCTACTTTCAGACAGATTATATTTTAAGATGTTTTTCTGTGAGGTCCCCTCCCTTTCCCACAGTATTTCATCCCCAGGTCAGTTTTAGACTTTAAGCTCTCTCCAGTTGAAAACCTTGACAGTCATTAATGTCTTCTTGAAAAATCCCACTGAAATTTGGATTTTCTGAGTACCTGAATTTGAGATAGAGAGTACCCTGTCACTTGGAAACAGGTTTTTTTTTTCAGTGAAGACTACTTTCCTACAAATTTAACTTTAGCAGATTGCTAGTTAACAGAATACATTACTAAAAGAAAGGAAAACAAAAAGTAAGCCGCAATCCATGGGCTGATTCAATAGGAATACCTAGTCTTAGGCCTATATCACATCTTCCAAACAGTATTCTGACACTTGTAAGGTTGCGATCCTCGTGTATTTCGTCTCCACTTTCCAGTAAAATTCTTGATTCATTTAGGCTTACGGTTATAAAAGATTGCTGGGGGGGGGGGGAAGAATTATTTGTTTAAACCTGCCTTTCCTGAAAATTTTCACATTATCTGCTGGCTCTGTTCTGTTTACTTCTTTGGAGCCATGACTTGCCTACATAAGAAACAAGATTTCCCCCCCACCCCGACCCCGCACCGGGGACTCAGTTGAATAAAACTGAGAAACCGGCCTCGCACCATTGAAGTAGAAGCCCCGGTGACATTCAAACGCTACCCATCCTAAACACTGTTGGGACCCATTCATTTCAGAGCTGCTGAGTATTATAGTCCTCTGAGGCTCCGCTGAACCGCTCTGAAATCAGTACTGGCTAAGATGTATCACCATCCCCTCGTCGATTTTTCTTCTCCGAGCGAGATTCTTAGCAAAATGCTTCCGGGGTGGCATTTTGGAGGAAAAAGAGTTGGAGGACGAGGACGAGAAGAGATAGCTGTTGGAATAATCAGGGAAGGATTCATGTACCAGACCAATAAACTAGCGGAAAGGCAAACAGCTCGTAAGCAAACAGAAACGTTTGCTTTATAGCTCAATCCTTTATTTCCCCTTAGAAAAAGGTCTACGGAGGTTTCTGCCAAACGCAAATACATTTAAGGTGACATCTTTAAGTGGCCAGCATAGTTTTCCACAGGGAGTGATTCTTTTCCAGTGTGAGCCACAGAAATAGTATCAACGTTGTCACAGCATTCCTTAACTTACACTTTCTATTAAGTCACTTGCACAGAATGTTTTGCAGTTCTCTCATCTGGGCTGGGTTCCCCAGAGCTGCTCTTCTTCTTCTTCTTCTTCTTCTTCTAGATC
>JAEANM010007335.1:0-17817 GCA_017656035.1 Myanophis thanlyinensis
CATACACATACAAGCTTTACTTTCTATTTTGAGTTGAAAATTAAAGTACAGGAGTTCTCGACTTACAACAGTTTATTTAGTGACCGTTCAAAGTTACAACAGCACTGAAAAAAGTGCCTTATGGTCATTTTTCACATGTACTGTACAACTGTTGCAGCATCTCTATGGTTATGTGATCAAAATTTTGGCATTTGGTAACTGGTTCATATATATGATGGTTGCAAGTCAAGTTAAGTAGGTTTTATTGTCATTTCAGCAATATACAGTACAGTACACAGTGAAATGAAACAAAGTTTGCCCAGGGCCAAGGTGCTACATCAGACAACATAGATAAAAAAAGAAAAAGAGCAGGACACAGAGCTACACATAGTTCTAAATCTAAGAACTGCAGTGTCCTAAGGTCATGTGACCACCTTCTACAACCTTCTGACAAGGTAGGAAACACTATGCCATTTCAGACAAATGGTTATCCAATCTCTTCTTAAAAACTTCCAGTGCTGGAGCATTTACAACTTCTTGTTCCATTGATTAATTGTTCTGTCAGGAAATTTCTCCTTAATTCTACATTGTTTCTCTCCTTGATTATTTCCAGCCATTGCTTCTTGTCCTACCCACATGAGTGTTAGAGAATAGCTTGACTCCCTCATCTTTATGGCAGCCTCGAGATATTGGAACACTGCTATCATGTCACCCCTAGTCCTTCTTTTCTTCAAACTAGACATACCCAGTTCCAGCAACCATTCTTTATGTTTTAGCCTCCAGTCCTCTAATCATCTTTGTTGCTCTTCTCTGCACTCTTTCTAGAGTCTCAACATCTTTTTTTACATCATGCCGACCAAAACTGGATGTACTAATCCAAGTGTGATCAAGACATTATAAAGTGGTATTATCAAGACATTATAAAGTGGTATTAACACTTCATATGATCTTGATTATAACCCTCTGTTTATGCAGCCTAGAACTGTGTTGTTTTTTGGCAACTGCTGCACACTGCTGGCTCATATTTAAATGATTGTCCACTAGAACTCCAATACCCCTCTCACAGTTACTATTATTGAGTGACCTACCACACAAACTGTATGTCTGCATTTTGTTTTTCTTACCTAAATGTAGAACCTTACTTTTTCACTATTGAATTTCATTTTGTTAGATAATGCACAGTGTTCAAATCTGTCAAGAGCCTTCTGTATCTTAAGCCTATCTTCTGGAGTGTTTGCTATTCCTGCTAGCTTGGTGTCATCTGAAAATTTGATGAGTTCTCCATCTATCCCCTCATCCAAATTATTGATGAAGATGTTGAAGAGATAGATCTGCAGTTTCCTGGATCTATTTTTTTTTCCTTTTTTGAAGATGGGAACTATATCAGCTCTTTGTTTTTGTTCTTTGTTGGTATTGTGCTAGATGGGGCTGTTATAATCTGACGTTTCAAAATTTCCCAAGCTTCTTAAATTGTTTTCGCTTTCAGGATTCTCATCCATGGAATTCTTCCCAAGCTTTCTCTAAGTTTATTGAAATTAACTCTTAAAGTCCAAGACTCTAGCTTGACTTTGTTCTACTGCTTGTGCTTGTATAATGTTGAATTCCAATATTGCATAATCACCCCCACCACCTCCCAAGGTTCCTGCAACTTCAACACCTTCTATCATTTCATCTCTGTTAGTGAGAATATGGCTGACACCCATGTTCCCTTCTCTGTTTTTTTGCGACACAAAGATATTTGTTGGGTTTGTCAGGGACCTGTTTGATCTTCCACTTAGTGCAGAATTTTTCTCCCAGTTGTTGTTAGGATAGTTAAAATTCCCTATTAGTAGTGTGATGTGCTTCCTATATACCTTAGTTAAGTGATTAGCAAAAAGTTCATCTATTTCCTCTTTTTGGTTGAGTGGCTGATTGTATATACAGATATACTAAACCTGACTCAAGACAACCTGCAAGATAGGGTGAACTCCCATTACTTATTCAAATAGATAAATAGGCACTACTTCAGTGGGAAGATAACATGACCACAGAAATATCTTCCAACAATGCTGGCTTTTTCAGCTAAGAAACAGAAATGAACACTGCCACCTGAGTCGGAAACAACTGATAGGGGAAACCTTTACCTTTATCTTTATACATAGTTTTAGTTGGTAACATGTTATTTATTAGAACTGTAAGGAACTATAAAAGCTACAATCAAAAACTGTCATATCTTACTTTTGATAGCACATAAAAAAGGTTTGAAACATGTTTGAAGGCTCTGGATTTCTCAGTCACTTAGTCTAGAATGCATCCTTCTCTCTGCAATACTTTTTTAAATTTAATTTGTGTTTGAATTCAGTAAGAATTATTGAAGTTTAATCCTCTGCTTTGATTCTTGATTTTTCTCTCTACTTCAACATGTTTAACAACAGATTTTCACAGATTTTGTGCACACTAATTCTTAGCACTGTGCCATTCCCAATTTCTCTTCTCAGGTGGAAGAAAACTGGACAATAAAAACTAACTAGATTTTCCCAGTTTCTGGGTCAATTTTCATCCTATTCAGACCATTGATGCTAGGCCAATCTACCACAATATTCTTTTCTTACATTATCAGAGTGCTTTGGAATGTATCTGTTTGGATATTCAGTACATTCTTAAGAATTTGATGAAATACTGACTATTCATCTAATAAAGAATCTACTTTTACACATTTAAGTAGCCATGATGAACATTCATGACAGTTTGTAAACAGCAATTTAAGATTTGCCTGATGAAATACAAAGAAGATTCTACTTTGGAAATCATATTTTACTTATGATAACTGGTTTCTGATTAAGATTGCAGAGACTTAAGCAATACTGAGTGGAAACACTGCTTTCTACAAATACATTTGAAGATTATTATACAGTTGTAAAATGGCATGAAGCCAATGAAACAAAATAGACATAATTATGTGCCTGACATAATTATTGCAAATGATGAGCTTTGGAACACCAATAAAGTTACATTTTAAAAAGTGGTATAAAATACAACTTACTATTATTTTACTATTGTGGATTAAAGGACCCTTTAAAACTTATATATTAAATTTGCTTTTCAGTAGGATGCGTATCAATAACCAAATGGTGAGCCTCTGTAGCCCTGTCAAATTTTGTCCTAAATCAAGAAAATGCACAAGTAACATTTCATTTCATTGTTTCCTTTTGGTGTATTATGTTTTTACAAAATATAACATTTAATTTACCACTTCATTTTTCTCACTACTTCTCAAGAAGGTGCAGTTAGAAGTTAATTTCTTGAGTATATTTAGTTATTTTGTGGAAAGAAAATGCAAAAAAAGTAATTTATAGTTTAAAGCACACATTGAACAATGAGACTTAAATGTTGATAATGATTACTCTTCTTTTTGAATTCTTCAGTCTTTCTAAAAAATATTTCTTTTTCTATGCAATATATCTAAAACAGATATTTTTTTCTGAATAAGACACAATGCACAATCAATCTATAGTTGTTTGAAACATATAGACCCAATAAAATTGAAACAGATTCAAGTAACTAGTTTTGGAATCATAAAAATGTTACCATGCTTTATTTACTTCTAAGTATTCTTGTTTTACTCTTTGTAAGCAATAATCAAAAAGTATTGAAGCAAGTGACAATGTTATCAGAGGATAATAATGTATGGAAAATTATATATCAGTTGAAAGAAGATACGGTTTTCTGTAAACCTTTTCAACTGTGCAATTGATACCAACAAACAGTTCTTTCAACAGCAAATTTAATACATTCTTCTTCTTTTGGCTGTTCCCATTAGGGGTCGCCACAGTGAATAATCTTTTTCCACCTAACTCTATCTTCGGCATCCTCTACTCTCACCCCAATTAACTTCATATCCTCTTTTAGCACATCCATACTATATATCTCCTTTTTGGCCTTCCTCTTGACTGTTTGACTGACAGCTCCATCTCCAACATCCTTCTACCAATACTCTCCCTCCTCTGCACATGTCCAAACCATCTCAATCTGGCCTCTCTAACCTTGTCCTCAAAACAGCCAACCTGAGCTGTCCCTCTGATGTGCTTATTCCTAATCCTGTCCATCCTGGTCACTCCTAAAGAAAACCTCAACAACCTTATCTCTGCTACCTCAATTTCTGCCTCTTGTCTTTTCCTCACTGCTACAGTCTCTAACCCATACAGCACAGCTGGTCTCACTACTGTCTTGTACATACTTGCTTTGATTCTCGCTGACACTGTTCTGTCACACAACACTCCTGACACCTTTCTCCACCCATTCCAACCTCCTGCACTCGCCTCTTCACCTCTTTTTACACTCCCCATCTCACTGGACTGTTGACCCCAGATAACTTCTGCTCCTTCTTGACTTCAGCCCCTTGTAACCTCACAGTTACACTTCCCTTCCTTGTGTTCACACATATGTATTCTGTCTTACTACTTACTTCATTCCTCTTCTTTCCAGAGCATACCTCCACCTTTCCAGGTATTTCTCCACCTGCTCTCTGCTCTCATTGCAGATCACAATGTCATTTGCAAACATCATTGTCCATGGGGATTCCTGTCTAACCTTACCTGTCAACCTGTCATGATCATTATTTTGGCTAATTCTGTTATCATATATGCAACGATGTGAAATCTCTGCTGCAGGTTTTGTAGTTGGCCTTAATTTGCATCACATTTTTCCCAAGAACCTAGAATCATAATGTATTAGCATAGTATACATGTGGATCCAAGCAGTATGGCCTTTTGTAATTTACAGATGAACATTTTGTCAATTCACATATTTTCTAAGTGCTATTTAAGACTTTTTGATATGATATTCACTGTGCCGTAAATCACTGAGATTTATTCCATAATATTCCAGTTTTGATTTACAGGTCTTGATACTTTGTGATTTTATCCAATTCTATGTAGTCTTCTATTATGCTCTGGTAGTGCCACATCAATTAAGCCCATATTCTTCTTTTTCATCACAGTTAAATTTGATGTGTTATTTGCTAAGATTTTGTGAGTTAATCAGCCAATGAAAGCTTTTTCTTCCTTACAGTTTGTTTGAAGTGATGTAAACCTCTAGATTTTTCCATAGGGATGAATTGCATAATGCATAATCAACAGTTTTCTTGGTTTTCAATCCAAACTGTTCATTTCAGCTTCTTTATAGTTAATATTGTCAGCAGTGTATCATATCACATGTACAGCCTTGGTTATTGATGGCTTTCATGGTGTTTGCCTCATTTAATTTTGTCTTTAGCAATTTTGTCACTCTTTGGATATATTCTTTACTAATCACATTTTAACTTGTCAATACTTGATGATATTCATGTATAAAATGCCCAGATACTTGTAGGATTTATCCTGATCATGATTTGACCATTTGACATTTCATTTTTTTTTTCATTATTTTACTTTAATTATTGCCACTGTAGCACAGTTTTTAGGCCAAATTCCATCAGTATAACTGTGTTAAAATACTTAGAATATGTTTTGTGACTGGATTTTGATTTTTACCTTACTCAAACATTTCAGATCAACCATATAAATCAAATATTAGATTTGATTAGCGTGATTATTATTTAATAGCCAAAACTTGCTTTCTTCATAATCACTGAAATTGAGATCACAACAATGTAAAATAATAACTGTGATAATCAATCATTCTGGAAGATCCTTTTTTTAATGTTGAGAAGACAACATTCTTTATTTCCAACTACCAATTCAATTTTCCACTATTTTTTAATGCAAATTTTGATGTTTATACTATATCTGCTATTTCCAAATATTTGATGATCCAAATATGCTGTAATGAATCAACTACCTTTTTATAATCGACTCTGACTATATCTAAACTGGTTTTTCAGTTTTTCCAATTCTCAAAAACCATTTTATCAGGCAGACTTTGATCTTTTGTAGTTCTGTTTTGAAGGCCAAATATGGCTTATTCAGGGTCGTGCCTCAATGTGCATATTCTCCAACAGACAAACTTAAGTTTTATTGTCATTTTAATACAATTTATCAGAATATTCAGACAAAAGGGATTATTCTTATTCAAAGAGGAAACCCAGAACTTTAGTTTACATCTTCTTTCATAGTTAACATAACAAAGAAATCTGATAGAGGAAAGTTGATTGTACAGGATAATAGCATATATGTTATAATAAATCTGAACATCACTTTAAAAGAAAGAATATAAATCAGATTAAAATACAAAGTAACTGTGATAGTTAACAAATTACAAAACCCGTGTCATTTGCTTCTCAGTTTTTTCTTTTATTTAATTTCTGTTTTACTGAAACATTGTTATATTCTTCTAAACAATCTTGGATATTGTCCACTATTATGTCTATGAGTAATTTAAATATTGTAGACAAGCATGCTATTGGCCTATAGTTTCCTAGTGTTGTCCCTTTCATTGATTTCTTGAATCAGTTATTGAATCACATCTGCCAGTTATTAACCAGTTATTTTACTCAATCCTTCATTAAGCTGTTTAGCTACAATTGGATGCAAGTTAGATACTTGAGCCAAAAGCCATGTGATTTTCAGGAATGTCTCATTTTTAAATTATTTTCACTCAATTTTAACCATTTCCACTATTATTAGTTATTCCATTTGATTATTACTAATGCTGCCTAGATTCGTAATATTGCAGGTCCTGTAATTTACTGCTTTTTTATTTCCAGTGCTTCCTTAGTCATCCATAATTCTAGGTAATATTTCTTGATCAAATATTTTTTGGCCTTCCAGTTGTTAAGTTTCTTTTCTTTCATGTTTCCAGCTTGCTTACATCTGGTCTTAGCACAACTGATCTTATTTCCCAGCCTAATCTTCCATTTTGCACTGTTTAGCTTTTTGTCTTCTTTGTTGATTTGCATCCTAAGTATTATGTTTCTATTCTATTCTTTAAAAAAATATATAAGAAAACTGCATCTACTGGTCTCCTGTTCCTTTTTCTGATTTAAGTCACTTATTCAGAAGTATATTTTATATCTTAAAGCAAATAGATATATGACATATCATTTATCATTTAAAACCAAATAGACCTACACAATCAATTTTATACAAAATAAAATGTAACTACATAGAGTAGCTATCATCTGCCACAATGCTAAAGAGAAAATAAATTTCATTAAGACCCATAGTGAACCAACAGTAATCAAATATTTGCTTTTTCCTATAAGGATATGTTAACAAGCTAACTTCACTCCTTGACATTTGTCTATATATCTTTGTATTATGACATTTTCCACTGTAATTTTTTTCCTTATCTGAGACCTTACATATATGTAGCAAAACACCATTGCTAGCTTTGTATATATAATGTGATATAATAAATCTACAACAAGAGTATTTGAATAGTTAACTTTATAATTACTGCTTCAGAAAGAATCTAGTAAGAATAATATAGTTTTAAACTCTGATTTCAATCTCCAGCCTATGATTCTTCCCACCTAATTTATATTTTAATTGTGGAAATGCAACACTTATTTGTGTCTGTTGCTGAATTCTTACCAAAAATATCTTACTTTTTATTTTAACCAATACAAATATCTTTTGGACTTTAGTGTATGTATTTGAGTACAAAATAAATTTAAAAAATGTTTTATTCTGATTAGCAGTGCATAATGAAATGTTTTCCTACTAGCCAGGCTCCAATCTTTTTTTTTCTTTTTTATAAATAAACATGTTTTAATTTCACAACAGAAATCCTGACATTACTTTGAAACTAGGTATGTAGGAGGGTGATCTGAGTTGTACAAAAGTGCATCAATTTAAGTGAACAAGATAACAAATAATGTGAATTCTGCTCACAGAAGACAAATAATCCCTCTTACCAATATGCCTACAAGATACTTAATTGCAAACCTGTCTATATTTCAACAGTTATGTAGCTTATTTTAGCTTGAACCGGTGCTACTCCTACATGATATCAATTGTCAGGCAGTCTTTACAGATAATACTGTGGATGAAGTATTATAGGAGACCAAGAGAGTAACAATCCTGAATTAGCACCTATCTAGAAGCAATAAGCTGCCAAAACTTATGCTGTGACATTTTGGTAGCACAGGCTCACAGCAGGGAAAATGGGTAGGAAAACTATCAGTGTATACACTGTGGTAGAAGAAACAGATATTACTGATTAGGTTTTTTTTTAACCTGAGTAGAGTGGAGCAAAAAATAGTAGCAGATTCTATTAGCTACAAGCATTCATTATATTTGGAAGGACATTACTGAAATAATGTAATAATAATGTGCTAGATTAACACAACAACCAGGAATGATCTGGTTAAGTGGATCATTGATTGTAGCATCTTACTTTGATTTCCTAGATTTTATTAAAATATTGCATCTCCCCAACATCTCAGTAGCTTTCACTGTACCTACTGTAATTTTATCACACAAAATGTCAAGCTACCTTAATGTCAAACAGCTGCAGAATCCAATGGCCTTCCTGGAATGACAACAAAATAGAGATATTGATGCTAAGCATATCCCAATGACAATGACAGCATTATCTACTGTGGGCATCAATGTTATTGGCATCAAGTCAAATACTGAACTGCCTTCTTTGCACCATTTGCACCTGCCAGGATCTCAACAGCTGTAGCAAGTCCTTCATCCATCCATCACAACCTTCTGCTTCCATCTTGTGCCAAGGAAATACTTTTTTCTGCACTTTGAAATAAGACATACAGTATATTTGGTCTTTACAAAGTCCGTATGAAATGATGCCAGCTGTGTGGGTCAAACCTTTTGTTCTTTTTAAACCTTAAAACATGGTTCTGTATTTTAAAAAGTGTCTTAAAATATATAATGTCTACTTTGTAGTGAATTCTATAGAAACAGAATTAAGATGTATAAAAAGGTAATGGCTCAAAATTTAGTTCAAGTTCCTAATTAATTCAGCTATTTCATATGGTATGCAAATGAATACAGTTAATTGAAATCTATACAAGATAACAGCCCTGAATTGTGATTAAAAGTTGTTATACTTATTAGTTAAAATTCTGATCTGTTATCTGGAAGCCAATATATTCCATCAGCAAAGAGACAAGTTAATGTTCCAATACCCTTGAATGTTGCCTAAATTTGAGAATTGTCCTGATTAGGAAGAACATATAATAATTTTTATCCATATAAGACAGAGAATGCTGGTGAATTAAACTAAATTAGGCTCTATTGTCTCTGTTATTATCAAAGAATTTACAATTGGTAGCTATAATGAGGACACTTTCACAGATTAGTGTTAACCTCCTGAGTAAGTTATATTTGATTCCTTTTACATTATTTCTTGGAAAATGCAATTAGGTCTTTTGGGCCAACTTTCTAAAGCCAGTTTGGTCTAGTGTTTAAGACATTAGGCTAGAAAGTTGGGGTCTGTAAGTTCAACTTCTGCTTTAACCATGAAAACCAACTGGGTGATCTTTGGCCAGCTACTCACTGAGAGGTGCAACTCACCCCACAAGATTATTGTGGGGAAAATAGGAATGAGTGTTAGGTACATTTGCTGCCTTGAATTATTTGTAAAAATAAAAGTAGGATACAAATAAATAATAAAAGTGTCTAAAAGTAGAAATTGGTACAAACTGCAGCAACTACTCCACATCAATGCAATGTAAAGTTGTCGCATGATGGCTTCATTGAAAAAAATTATACTGGCTATAAACTAGTCAATAATAAATCTTTATGTATTACTATTACACTTTAAAACTTTAACTGCTTATAAAATGACTACTCTAAGATAGAATAGAATAGAATTCTTTATTGGCCAAGTGTGATTGAACACACAAGGAATTTGTATTTGGTGCATATGCTCTCAGTGTACATAAAAGGAAATAGTACATACGTCAGGAATAATATACAACACTTAATGATAGTCATAGGGTACAAATAAGCAATTCATTCATATTAGGAAACAATAATAAAAGAAGCTTAAAATTTTATCTTTCTTTACTATTCTCAAAGTTACAGAAAGATGAATTTCAACAGATTGCTAGGAGGAAAAAAAGGTTAAATAAAAGGTAAAAAGAGTTCGACTATGGATCCGATTACCTAGAGAGATGGTAAGCATCCATTCATTGGATAAAAGGATATTTGAATAAAGTGGTTATGATCTAAATTATGATACAAAATTCCTGACTTTTTTTATCAACCTGAGTGCTCTGCTTTTATGTTCATTGTATGAAGTATTTAATTATTATGGACATACATTCAGAGTTGATTTCACATTGTCAATCTAGACCTTTATTTTAAAGAACATTTTGGACAGTGCCTACCCAATTTGAAACAACTTTTGGTAGATTCTGTCATGTTTCAATATTGCACGTAGGGGAAAGTAATAAAGGATTTGAGACTTTCCCCTGTTCTATGGTAAATCAGAAAATTATGCCAGGTGAAGATTAATGTATATAGTTATGATAGTTATACATAAGGAACAGTTCAGTGTCTATGTATACCTGGATTAGACTGACTTCAACAATCTATTGCTCTGGAGATCTCCCTTTGTGGTCTAAGAGGAGAGCAAAACATGAAGGTTTTCAGAAAGCCCTGGGCATCTATATTTTTCAGAAATTCAGTGCTGCAATATTTTTGAAACAGAACTATCTTACTCTATGCCATTAAAGTTTTTTAGAAAATTAATTTATAGCAAATATATACTTTATGGGTTGCAGCAGTTTGAAACTGCCAAAAACTGCCTTATGTTTTTTATGTTTTAAAATATGCTTTGATACATTATTTCAATAAAATATTATTAAAGTTATGAATAGTAACAAAAGAGATTTATATTTGGTATTGGCAATGAGTTTACATATAGATGTACAATATAAGGAGCTATAAAATGAAAGTTATAAAATAGAAACAGTCTGTTAAAAATCAAAACTTCAAAGACTGTGTCAGCTGCCATTTAACATCAATAGAAGTATACAAAAGAATGATATTTTTAACATGTATTTTGGAGTTGTAGTTAATCAAACGGATTTTATTTGGAAAAGGGGGATAAAATTACATTTGGTCTTCATGTAAAATAAATAATACAACACATATAATTAAAAAGTGATATACCATAACTGCAAGAACCTCCATTTCCTTTGCTTGTGTATTAAGGTTACATTATGGTTAATATGGGAGAAGATAAGACAACAGCACTATGTGAAAATTCCGATCTGGCTTTCCATAAGCCATAAGCCACATACTGACACATCCAAACTTGGTGGATTTAGATAATTTTGTTAGATACAAGGATATTTTGAACCTAAATGGGGAATTTAAAACAAAGTATTAAGTGCACAAGGAATCAACATGACTTGATACTCAGAGGTGCAGATACACTTTAGATAAGAGAAAGATGTTAAATTATATGGTTTTTATGAAGAATTAACAGAATTAGACAAAATAGTGGTGAAAAACTTATAAAGAAAATATATAATTACCTATTAAACAGTAGGTAGCAGTAGGAGGAGGAGGAACAGTTAAGGAAACAATGATAGTTTGGGCAAAAAACTTTGGCTACACCATAGAGCTGGATAAATTTATGGACTAGAAATTATAAATTGACAATGTCAACAATGTATAAAGATAATTTATATAAGATGTTTTATAGATGGCACCTGGCACCAGCCAGGCTGGCAATGATATTTAAAGATAAGTCAGCCAAATGTTAGAAATGTCATCTATCATAAACATACCCAATGATAAGGAAATTTTGGGCAAAGATACACATATGGTTAGAAAAAATGATAAAGCCACATATTGATTTAAAGCCAGATTTTTTTTTATTGGGCATTTTCCCAGAGAAATACAGTAAGGAAAATATATATCTGATCCTCCATGTAATAAATGCAGCTAGAATTGTATTTGCACAGAATTGGAAACTGAGATGAGATTCCTAAAGAGAGGATGGTGATCAGAAAAATATTACATTATGCAGAAATGGACAGATTGACATTGGAAATCAAGGAAAAAGTATCAAGTGAATTGTATAAGATATGGGAAGTATTTTACCAGTGGTTAGAGAATAAAAATAAGAAATAGATATAAAAAGAAACTATGATATGTTAGTAAGTAAATTAGATATAGCAATATTGAGAATATGGATGAATATAAATTTCTAAATGATATTGTATGGCATTATATAGTATTATAATATAACATGATATATTATAATATATTTTAATATATGGTAAGCACAAGCTGTATGGAGGAATATGTTTATATACCCAGATGACATGCAATTTGATAGATGATGTAAAACTGATTTATATTATTAAAAATAAAAAAAAATTAAATAAATTTTAAAAAGATTGCATTGGGTTTTTTTGCTACTGCCACACACTGCTGGCTTATATTATGTTATTAAAAATTACTATAATATTTAGATCAAGATCCATATTTAGATCAAGGAGCTCTTGAATTTAATTTATCTCTTCATAACTACACACAATTGAACATATTTTTATTGCAGAGTTTGGGTTTTCTTTTTTTAGATTTTCAAATCTAGCCTAAAGCCCTACTAGCAAGTATGAATAAGGCCAGACTCAGTTTATCTCCTATATTCAGGATAGCTTGTCCAGGTGCCTAGATCAGTGTGAATATTTTTTTGTAAGAGCTTCTTTCTGAGAAAGTTCCATGAGATATCTGAGGCCCAAAAGATTTTCATACCAATGATATTTTTTCAGCTGCATAGGAATATTTATTCTTACATGGACTATTCTCATTCATAATGAGAAAAAAATGTCTTAAATAATTCTGGAATGTTTCTTTATAAATGTGTTAAGTAGTTCTGAACCAAAAGAGCTTTTTCCCTGGACATCCATATGGATTACAAAACTGGAAATACAGTTTGCCATGTTTGAAAAGATAGACTGACAATTAATCATGTCAGTTTCAAAATCTAGCAGAATAGTATTTTATATAAATACTTTAAGAAGTTAAAGCCAGTAGCCCTTGTAGAAATACCACAATATTGTAATTAAAAAAAATATTTTTTACAAAGACATTGATAGAGAGTCCTCAGTTTTAAACCAAGAAGTCTCCAATTGCTCCTTTTGATGCTGAGATATTCCCCACTTCTGTTTCTTGATGTGACTCAGTGTTGTAAAACTAAGACTCACAGATGGTGGTTTTGACCTCCATATACATTTTTAAGGAAGAACAATGTTGCACAATAGCATGTGATGACAATTTTTGGATGTGCATTATAAAATAAACAGAACCATTTTCATTTAATGGTTAAGAAATCAGACTAGGAAGTTGGAGACCCTATACCACGGGTGTAAAACTCGATCATGTCATATGATTATCATCACAGTTTTTGCCTTTGTGGAGCAAGGGTGAGTGAGGCCTGTGCATGATGTATCCAGGCGGTTATCAGTTTGACACACTTTCTCTATATTATTCCAGACAAATGATTGTCAATGTTCTCTTAAAAGCCTCCAGTGTTGGAGAATGCACAATTTCTGAGGGAAAGCTGTTCCACTGGTTAATTGTTCTGTCAGGAAATTTCTCCTTATTTCAAGTTTCTTCTCTCCTTGATTAATTTCCATGCATTGTTTTTTGTCTTGCCTTCTGGTACATTGGAAAATAGGTTGACCCCTTTTTCATTGTGGCAGCTCCTTAAATATTGGAACACTGCTATCATGTCACACCTAGTCTTTTTTTTTTCACTAGACTAGACAAACTCAGTTCCTGCAACTGTTCTTCATATGTTTTCACTTTCAACCTCCTTATAATCTTTGTTGGTCTTTTTTACACTATTTCCAGGACCTCTACATGTCTTTTATAATATGGTGACTCAAACCGGATGTAAAATTCTAAAATATATCTTATTAAGGTGTATAAAATAGTATTAACAGTTTATGTGATCTTGATTCTATCCCTCTGTTAATGCAAATTAGGATTGCATTGGCTTTTTTGCCTGTTGTCATATACTGCTGGCTTATGTTTAAGTGTTTGTCCACTAGGACTCCAAGATCCCTATAGAGTTACTGCTATTGAGCCAAGTTTCACCTAATCTGTATCTGTACATTTGATTTTTTTTTTCTATTTTCTCCACATTAAGTTTTATTTTGTTAAATGGGGCCAAGTGTTCATGTTTTCAAGATCCATCTCGATCTATTTTTTTCTTCTGGAATGTTGACTACTCTTTCCAGTTTAGTGTCATCTGCAAATTTGAGAGTTTCTCTTCTATTCCCTCATCTAAATTGTTTATGAAGATGTTGAAGAATATTGGGTCTAAAACAGAATCTTGGGGTAACCCATTGCTTCTTTACTTTCATTTTTCTTTACTTTCACAAACATTAAATCCATTTTATGTTTTTTTCCTTAGAATGTTTATGAGAGATTTAATTGGAATTCTTTTGTGACTAGATTCAAAATAAGCCAAAATTAAATTCATAACTGAATTCAAGGCTTCCCATTTCTAGAAGTTCTTTCCTAGGAACAAATGCTAAATAACTTCAAACATATTGGGCAATTTTTCTAATTGGAATGCATGCAGCACATTGTTAAAATACAAAAGAGTAAACACTATTTCATTCTTTGAGTTTACATATACACGGATTTGCGTGCATCATTATTTCAATGTACAGTGTGTTCTGTTCCAAAACCTTCAGGCACATACAGACTTTCAATGATCACAGAGTAAGGGTAACTCATATTGATAAATGCTGTTGCCTCAGGCAGCATGTAGAATAAACACCAGCAGTGGCTTTATTTGGCATCAGAATGTTTGTTTTTTTGAAAATTACTTAGCAGTACTCTGCAATCAAAAACTAAATTTTAGAAGTAGGACACTTAAAATGTGAAACACAACATTCTATTCTTTTTTATAAAAGAAGTCAACAACTAATCCATACTGTGAAGTTTAAAACTGGTTATCGTGCACCCACATATGATTTTTTGAATGTTTTTGGTAAAAGTTCTTTTCCACCACCCTGGTGTTAATCTTTTATATATGCAAATCTTCAAACTGTTGCCATTTTTTCAACAGCTACTCATGCTGTTAAACTTTTCAAAATCACTGTGTGTGATTTATGTATATATGTGCATATATATGTGTACATGCACCATACTGAACTTAGTTTCATTCAAATCTCCCACTCACATGTACACTTTTTTTTCATTTCTATTATTTTAGAAGTACATCTGAAATTAGAATTTCTACTCAGATATACTAGTAAAAATAATTATCTTTAATAATCTTGTTTTATTTAATTCCATAGAGACAAAATAAAACTATGAACTGGATGGCCCTTCAAATGGAGATATTTATCAGGTAATTTCCACATGATATGGATTCTAATATGGAAGCATTGTCATTCTGCTTGTTTTCATTTCAACAGTTTAGACTCTAGGAAATAAAACAAGATGAGCGATTTTTTTTCACGGTTCTGTCTCACAAGAGGTAGAAAAAGATGAAGAAAAAGGCAATAACAAGACAGGCTAATAAAAAACATAAAATAGCTTAGAGGTACATACTATATAATGGAATCATAAAACAATTATTTCTGGGGTTGCCCACTTTAATATGTATATGAATGAGGATATTATAAATGAATACATGTCCCAGGATAAAATTGCCAGTTCCAATCTGGGTCAGTCCAGTGGTGGAATTCAATTTTTTTTACTACTGGTTCTGTGGGTGTGGCTTGGTGAGCGTGACGGGTGGCTCATGTGACTGGGTGGGCAGTTTCTGTAAGCAGGGCAATAAATATTAGGCTAGAAACAACACCAGCATGGTTTTTTCCTGCCTTCCTTATAGGATTAACCCTAAAAAGTGGGAAAAAAAACAAAAGGAGATTTCTTCTAACAACCATTCTATAAACTGCTTAGAAAATTTACTACTGGTTCTAGCAAACCTGCTAGAACCTGCTGAATTTCACCTCTGGGTCAATCCTTGGGACCAGAGGTTTTATCTTCTGAATTTCAGACTCATGCTGGAGTCAATCTGCAGGAAATTTCTCTCTAGAATAAGATATTCGTATAACCAAACAGTCAGTCAGTGCAATGGCAATTGTTGGGTAAAGATTAAGTTAAATGGCTGTTAAATGAAGCTGCAGTTATGTGTATGATCTTACTTATGTACTACTATTTACTATAATAATTGTGAATAGATGCTAAACAAGAAATAAAGATTATCTGTAGATGCTAACTTGCAAATACTTCATGACCAATTCATGAACAATCTATCAATTTCAGAAGTAAAGCACCTGTGGGCAAAAGTGCATTTAAAAAGAAACATATGGGGAACAACTATAAAGAAAATGTACATCTACATAATCAAAGAATAATATCCATAGTGGATAAATCATATTGAAGTTATGTTAGTATTATAGAATATTTAAAAAAAAATAACTGCTGGCATGTCTTTGTTCCTACACATGCATACTTACTAAACTTGCACTTGAGAAATTCTTTATTTCTTACAATAATGCAAGAGGACAGGAAACTTTGCCTATATGCAGCTTTTCCTTTTCTTTTCCTTTCTTTTATTGTGAAAATGCCAAATACTTTCAGCAGCTCAGGTTGTCCTTTCTGAATCCTGAGTTCCAGTTCTTGGGAATTAGTTGTTAATCTTGATGACTATACATTACCTCTATTAGTTCTTTATTTATATTACATTTTAAGTTCAAGCTGCTGGAGAGGTGTTGTAAAAAGGGGTTATCGGTCTCTTGTTCTCCATTGCAAGCCTTCTGTATATATCTATTTGTCCTCTTTGCAACATGAAATGCTAGATTGATTCATTGACTTATTCAGCAGGATACTTTTCATATTTTTAAATATCTACTTCTCTTTTCACTTCTTTCAGTTTCAACGTCCTGCAGTGACATTATTTGCTTTCTAACAAATACATGTAATTTCATCTTCTTTAAGCAGGCACTTACATTACAAGCAGTTTAGCTGCTCCTGAATTTTCATTTTGATCTTTCTTCTTTTAATTAGCAATTTTAAGAGGAAGAGGAGGAGGAGGAGGACATTGCCACAGTATAGGCAACAATAATAAAATTGTAATTCATATCCATAGTTTGAAAAATAAAATGTTTCTTGCTGAACATCCCTTCACTATGGAATTAAAAAAGAGATGCTTGAGCAGGGAACTACTTATGATTATGCAGGACTTAAAATAATGTAATGACTCTTTGCGAGGTGTATGTGTGTCTGCGTGTCTCTTTGTGTGTGTATTTCTATTTCTTCAGGGATGACAACTCTGTGTTAGCCAGTGACTCCCATCTCTGTGTTCATTTTGTAGAAGATTCCAAAGTGGACTCATTCCTCTCCATAAAATAGGAGTCTTAAGGGGGGGGAATTTTTTTCACAGGATCATAACAAATTTTATTTTAGTCATATTGTATACATAGCACTATTTAAAAAAAATCATTTCCATTTTTAAATTGGACTGGTTTTTTTTTCTGTAGAAATCACAATTCATCCATATAGGGACTTTTTTCTGTAGAAATCACATATCATCCATCTAGGAACTCTACTATTCAATTATCATTCTATTGGGTGGAATAACACTTTTTAGTATATAAATCATTTTAGTATAAAAATTGGTATCTTAGCAACCAAAATGTAAGAAAAAAACACACACACACACACAAACACTACTACAATTTCTGTTGGGCACTAATTCATATAGTGTACAGTCACTTCGTACAGTCACTTCTGCCTGGTAACCTCCCGTCTGGATTACGCCAATGCTCTCTACATGGGGCTCCCCTTGAAGAACGTCCGGAGGCTGCAGTTGGTCCAGAATGCGGCCACGCGGGTAATTATGGGAGCTCCTCGAAGCTCCCATGTTACACCTCTCCTGCGCGAGCTGCATTGGCTTCCTGTAGCC
>JAEANM010007336.1:0-17816 GCA_017656035.1 Myanophis thanlyinensis
GGGAGAAGAGGGGATGAAGTGTTGTGTCGTTTTGGGTGGGAGATGGTTTTGCGGCTCCCAGGTTTTTTTTTCCCTTCAGAAACGGGTCCAAGTGGCTCTTTATGTCTTAAAGGTTGCAGACCCCTGCCCCAAGGTATCCTTGGCAGATCTGATTGCTCATTCTGACATGCCATTCCCTGCCGGGTGAAAGGGGGCCATGAGAACATGTCTGATTCCCTGGCTTGCTAGATAGTCCTGGAATCTGGATTTGGTGAACTGCGGTCCTTTTTCCAAGACAATGACATCTGGTAGCCCATGTGTTCTGAACAACCTTTGAAGTATGTTCATTATGGTTTCTGCAGTTGTTGTCATCATTCTCTGTATTTCCAGCCATTTCAAGTAGGCATCTACTATGATGAGTAGCATCTGTCCTTGCACTGGTCCTGCAAAGTCTATATGGATGCGAGACTATGGTTTGCTTGGGTTGTCCCATTGTATTGCCAGGGCTCTCGTGGATCTGGTCTTGATTATTGATAGGGTTTGCATTGTTTGACCATCTCTTGTTGTCTGCATCCATCTCTGGCTATCAGATGTAGCTCCTGGCGAGTGCCTTCATGCGCACTATGCCCACGTGGCCCTCATGGAGGGTGTGTGTGATTCTGTTCTGTAGTTTGGAGGGGATGACTACTCATTTTCCCCACAGTAATCATCCGCGATGAGCTAACAGCTCGTGCTGGCAGTGTTTGAATTTTTTGAATTCCACGCCTTGCGGCTGTTCTGCGCAACCCATCCACACCCAATAGAGTACTTTGGATAGCATTCTGTCAGTTTTTCTCTCTCACACTATGTCTGTTGCTGAGATAGGGTTTTCTCTCATGTTGTCTATGAGCAGGATTTGCGATGCTAGTGCAAGGTCTTCTACCCTCATTTGTAATGGGCATCTGCTTAGGGCATCTGCATGCGCAATGTCTGTCCCAGGTTTGTGGATGAGGGTGTAACTGTATGCGGCCAGGAATTCTGTCCATCGGGTTATTCTGGGTGACAATACTCGGGGAGTTCTTTTGTCCCCTGCGATGATGCCTAGGAGCAGTTTGTGGTCGGTGTTTAGCTTGAATTTTCATTCATAAAGTATTCATGAAATCAGATCAGTCATAACTCTGACTGGTCACTAAATGACCAGTCATAAGTCGAGGACTGCCTGTACCCCAGGGCAACTAGGTTATCTTGGCACTGGTAGCAAATAATGTTACAAATGATTTTGTATTTCTACTAGTAAAACTCCAGCTGGAATTTTTATGCATGTATGTATGCGTGTATATACAATATGTATTTATATAATTTATATAGCCATCCATCTCATAAACAAGTGGCTCTGTGTGGTGTACAACAAAACTAAAATAATAAATGTTTAAAACTATTATCATTAACAAATATTACAAACATTAAAAACTATAAAAAAAAACCTGAAACAAAACTAGTAGACAGATGTCAATAGTAATGGAGCCACTTGTTCACTTGTCCCCTAAGGTCCCCAGCCCTACTGGCATAACCAGGCCTTAAAGGACTTTTGGAAGCTTAGAAGCAATGAGACCATCCTCTTGTCAGGTGGGGGAGGACATTCTGCAATGCGGTGGTCACAGCAGAAAAGGCCTGCCCCCTAAGGCCCACCAAATGTAGATCCCTAGATGACGGAACCTATAACTTGGCCATTCTGTCAGATCAGGTCTCTAATATCCAGCTTAATGAACAAGATCTCACATCTGGTGATCTGCGGGGCAATGCCCTGAAAACTAAGAAATTATTGGATACAATCACCACATCCCCATTCCTGCTCTCGCTTCTTATCTACACTTGAAGGCCATCTGGGATAGAAAGAGTCACACACATACCCTTCTGGGCCCAGCTAACTCTTGATAATACATGCTAGGCCAGATCTTTCATTCATGATCAAATCACAGATGAGGGAGGCTTTGTTGCCATTCTAAAACCCTGATGAATTAAATCTGCATTATTATCCCTCACACCCCTAATGCAAATGAATAGACTGATGCTGAGTTAATGCGGTTTCACTAAGACCCACAGATGAATTCCTAGCTCAGACAAAATTCAGACCAGCAACTTCGTGATTTATATTGCTTACTGCTATACCACACAAACTCTGTAATTCAGTGTTTTCTCCACCGTAGCAACTTGAAGATATGTGGGCTGGAGATTTCTATGTGTTGAAGTCCATACATCTTCGAATTGTCAAGGTGGAGAAATACTGGTCTAAAGAAACACTAAATCACACAAATATAAAAAAATCTTAAAGCTTCTTACTCCACAGCACCATTCCCTAAACCACTAACTTTCAATATATGGATGATTATTACAGCCATGGCTGGGGATTATGTGACTAATTGGGGGGGGGGGGGAGATTTGGCTGGTGAAAGTTATTCTAGGCCCAAGGGTTGGCCATACTGCACCCTTAAGCTGCTGGATTCCCACCTGTAAACTGGCTGGAAATGAAAGCAGCTCAATAAAAGCTTTTTTTTTCAATATGCCTTTCCTTTGCTTTGCTAGTGGCAATGTTCTGATGTTCTATGCAGACCGCATTTACCACAACCTCTGGTTGGTGGATCTTGTATTTCCTTGCATCTCCTGGAGATACTAACATTTAAAATAAGGGGAGAGAAAGAGAAAGGGGGAGGGAGAGGGGGAGGGGGGGAGAGAGAAAGAGAAAAAAAAGAACCACTATTATATAATTTATTGTCACTTGGACAGGAACAGGAAAGTAGTAACAGTTGTTAAATTCACCCAGCTAAAAATAAACAAAAATAAAGTAGGCACAATGATTTTATTATGGAAGGAAGGAAGGAAGGAAGGAAGGGATTTTTCATGGTTTCTTCCATATACTTCCAAAAAGAAAGAAAAATCCCACCATTTCCTTGTGCCTTCAGTAAATTTGTAAATAAACAAAAGGAGAAATTGGGAAGGGGATAGTTGTAGCCACACCATACAGGAAGCAGTTGGAATGGAAGTGTTTGCCTACAGTGAAATGAAGCAGCAGGTGAACCTGAGCCAGAATAGGCCAGAGAAGACTTTTGATGCATAGAAAAGACAGGTAGAGGCTGCATTCCTGGTGGGCGGGCTGGGATCAGGTAGGTGATATTGTCTATTCTTGCCTGTGAGAAATGGTCAGTTGCCTAAACTTGCATTGGGACAAATGGTCATGTGTATTAGCCCCAAACCTCCTTTTCTTTTGCCTTTTCTAGTGGACCCTGTAAATCCTCTAGTTTTGAATCAACCCCTCCCCCTCCATAAAATAAACCTTGGTATTGGTTTGAACTGGGTTGTGTTGGTTTAATCAATGAATCTCTTCTTATTTCTGCTTTTGGCCACTTATAATTAAAATGCACTGAGCTTTTTGGTTTAGCTGGCCAATTGTTGATTCATGAGCAACTTTAGAAGCAACTCAAGAAGCAAATTAGCTGGTTCCTGGCAGCTGTACCAGATTTTAATCAAGGACTGGGAAACATTTTTGCCCACGGTTTCCATGTGAAGCCAAGAAAACTATTAAAACCTAGTATGAGATAGCAACAGCTTCTGAAGCTAGACTTTCATGTTAAATCTCAGAGATGCAGTACTTCTCAATATAGTCTCCATAATTGTGAGGATCTTATTACTAAGAGTGTTGTGGTGTTAATTATAGGGCCTGACTACCAGGAAGAGGTCAGCGCTCTCTCTCTCCCCCTGTGTGTGTGTGTGTGAGAGAGAGGGGGGGGGAGAGGGGGGAGGGAGAGAGAGGGGGAGAGAGAATGAAAGCTTCTAGCCTTCAGATCAGCATCCAGAAAGTAGAATACAGGTACTCCTTAACTTATGACAATTTAGCCCAAAATTTATATTGCTAGTGAGACATTTTTAAGTGAGTTTTGCCCCCATTTTATGACCTTTCTTGCCACAGTTGTTAAATGAGTCATTGCAGCTGTTAAGTTACTAAACACGGTTGTTAAGTGAATCTGGCTTCCCCGTTGACTTTGCTTGTCAGGAGGTCACAAAAGCTTTCACGTGATCCCAGGACACTGCAACTGTCATAAATAACATGCCAATTGCCAAGCATCCGAATTTTGATCATGCAACCATGGGGCTGCTGTAAAAGTCATTAAGTGTGAAAGATGGTGATAAGTCACTTTTTCAGTGCCGTTGTAACTTTGAATGATCACCAAATGAACTGTTGTAAGTCGAGGACTACCTGCACTGTTTGAAAAAGCAGAATTTCATCATCCTGGTGCTGAGCAACCACCATCCAAAAAAGCAGTGAAATACAACTATGTGGCCTTTGTAGGTAGGTTGTCAGAAAGTTTATAAGCAATGCTCTGACCCCACCCCACGAGACCTGATATGCTCAGAAAATGAATTGCTAGGCACATTAGCCAATAATATTCTGCAAGTTTGGCACACTCTGGTCCCTTTGATTAAATATTGGGGCCTTGGAAGCACTTCTCTATAGTTGCGATTGCTCTCTGGTATGAAATTCACCCTGGATGCCTCTCCCTGCTATTGTTTAGAAGAGCCTTGAAGATCTGGCTCTTTGCCCAGGATTTTGGTGAGGGACAATCAAGACCATTTGATACATCCTCACCCAGTCTTTGCTTTATTTTATTTGTTTTTATATTGTTACAGTTGATTCTCAGATGTTTAGACTGGATCTGGCATTTTTATCCACCTATCAAGTCCCTCCCAAGGACCTGGAACAGGCAAATGTTGCTTGTTGATGTTAAGGGTATCATACCAGGATGTAAGCTTCACTTGGCTGCCTTTTTGCAATAGGCTGGTTTTGATTTTATTAATGCCAATGGTGTTCAAAAGGTGCTTCAGACACTTTGGGATTACATTTATTACTAACGATACTATCTTTGCTTTCTTTTGCCACAGTTGTTGTACTTTTTGTTTGCAGATCTTTGTATTTTGTGGTTTTCTCTAGTTCCTTGTTTTTTTATTCTGCTGTCGCCAGGTACTGCAACACCCACTAGCCAGACTTTTTTGGTACTTTTTGTTAACGACTGTTATGTCTGGGGTGTTGTGCGGCAGATGTTTATTTGTTTGAATTCTAAAGTCCCAGAGCACTTTGGCATCTTCATTGTCTATTCCTTTCTCTTTTTTGTGATCCCACCAGTTCTTGCTTGCAGTCCTTGCTTGCAGTATTCCATGCAAATATTCCAATGCACCATTGTTGCAACTTTGATGGGTCCTTGGTGCTCTCTAAGCTTGGTTGTTTTCTTGCAGATATTTCATTATCCAAACTAAGTAACATTACCAGTCAACTAGCACTAATGGTGTAACCTAGTTTGCATAATGAAATGTCTGCAAGAATACAACCAAGAGTAGAGATCACCAAGGACCCCTCATTTCAATCCTGAGCTACAAATATTCTCCTTTATTGGTGTTGTGACTTTGTCATTGACAAATTCACAATCAGTCAATTGCAAAAGCTTTACCTGGAACACCTTGCATCTTGCAACAATACCTTAACACCATAGAACAACATCTGCTTATCCCAGATCCTTGGGAAGAATTTGATTGGTAGCTAAAAATGACAAATCAAGGCTAAACATCTGATTGACAGTGTGGCCAACCACAAGAATTATGGTGCCCAAAGACAATCTAATCCAATGTTTCTTAAAGTCAGCAATTTTAAGATGTGTGGACTCCAACTCCTAAAATTCCTCAGTCTGAAGAAGTTAGGTCTACCCTATCAAGGTTACAGAAATATGGGTGACCACTGGATAGCGGTAGAGAACCTACACTGTAATCTAGTGGTCATCCAGATTTTTGCATCTGAGATTCAAAATCCCAGGTTAAACAAAGGCATAATGATATTTGCCACCTGATATTTTGCCGTGCAAAAATATATTATTTCTCAGACATCAAAGGGAGAACTAACTTTAATTGCTGTTTGTCAAAGATTGCTTGCAAAAATGCAGTAATCTCTTCAGGTGGATCAAGGGGCATCTGAGAATCTCGAAAAGAGCTCAAAACTCATTCAGAAAGCTCTGAGCCCATGAGGTGTTCAACAGTTGTGGATACTCAACCGTGGGATTGAGGTTTTATCAGTAAAACAGTTGGTGTGATTAATTACTCAGTTATGAAGGCAGGGATGAGTCAAACATGAGTGATGTCCAGGAAACTCTTTACCCCAAGCCCTGGAGACAAGATTCTCTATTATGGGGATGCTCTTTGGGTATGTGATTATAATAATCCTTTCTGACCTTAATGCCTTTGCCATCTATAAGTATCACAGTGTTCCACCCAGTTCTAAGAGAATCACAGATGCTTTTTATGATTCCTGGATTTCTCATTTCTCCATTTCAAAATGGGGGGGGGGGGGAGAAGGAAAACCTGTGGGTAAGGCCAGGATGCTGGTGGGAGATCTGGGTTTGGTTCTCTGGTTTGCCAGAGACTCTCTGGGGGATCTTGAGAAATACACTTCCTGTTTGCCTCCAGTAGTTGCTCTCTATTTCTCATCACAAATGCTTGTTTATCTTTCTGTTTATTGTACACAGAGATGCCAAAAATACTAAAGCCCTTGTTGCACAAGAGACACTACTGTCTTTTTTATATATCATAGTGAACATTATGATATATTTATGTTTAGGGATTGTATATTTAGGCAAGAATACTTTGCATATCTACTGTATTGAGATTCAGAATCTCTCCAAGCAACCAGGTTTTTCCTGCAAGCACATTTATGGCATTACTATAAATGCCCAGATGGACCCTACTGTTACTCAATTATACCGCTAATTACAGAATTTATTGGGTGTGATGCAAATTGACTTGGTTCATATCATACTAATCCATGGGTTAATAATCCACAATTGGCTAGGTTTATACTATAGTTTAGAAACCACTCTGGGTGGATCCCTATATTGTTCTAAGCCATATAATACCACATATAATGGATTAGAGCAAGGTCAGTTCTGATATTTTAGGGCAGGGGTTCCTAATCTTGGCAACTTTAAGACATGTTGACTTCAACTCCCAGAATTCCCATGCTGGGAAATTCTGGGAGTTGAAGTCTACACGTCTTAAAGTTGCCAAGATTGGGAACCCCTATTTTAGGGGCTGAAAGGCTGTTGGCCATATAATAAGCTCAATGGTGGGCAAGAAATATTTCAGCAGCAGGTTCGCTGAAAATGTGAACATGTGCGTGTGCGCGTGGCTTATGCGCATGTGGGGCACACGGTGAGGCTTTTGCACATGTGTGTGGCTTCTGCCACATGGCAAGGCTCGGCCGAGCAGCCTTTCAGGCCGTGCTGTGTTGCCACTTACTCACTCTCCCCTCCATCACTGCTCTCTGGGGCAGCGGCTGCTTCTCTCCACTGCTGCTCTTGCTGGGAGAGCGTCTTGTGCAATTTAGCAACTGTGAGCCGCCGCTTTCCTCTAAATCCCATCCAGAAAACATTGCAGCACAGAGAAGCAGCAGCCAGGTTTCTTTCTGCTACAGTGCTTTCTGGATGGGACTTAAAAGATCCAAAGCAGTGGCTCAATTTCACTGTGCTGCGCAAGACACTCTTCCAGCAAGAGGAGCAGCGGAGAGAAACAGCTGTCAACCCGGAGAGCACATGGAGCATCTCTCCCCTGCAGTGCTTTCTGGATGGTTCTTCCTATAGCTACGCCCATTCCCAAATTGCTTTGTCCCCTCCTATACCCACACTGTCACACTCCTGTGGCCCTTTGACATAGCACGGCAGGCCACAGACCAGATAAATTGCTTCAGCCTGGGGGGATCATAGTTTGAAGCCAGAGGGGGTGGTGGCATGGAGGTGGAGGCCCCTGGACAAGGCCAGAACTGGGGATTGATGCGTCCCCTGACTCAGCTGAGGCAGACAGCGAATGGGCAGCATGCGGGTGGAGGCCCCAGGCAAAGCTGGAGCCAGGGACTAGTGCTTCCCCCGACCTAGCCAAGTAGGTGGCATATAGGCAGAGGCCCCAAGGAAAGGCCGGAGCCAGGGATTGGCATGTCCCCAGGCCCCAACCCGAGGCAAAGGGGGATCAGGTGGCATGCTTACCTTTGGTAAGCAGAACAGGTGAGGTATGGAGATTTGCTGGGCCGCATGGTGATGGTGATCTATATAGTGCAGGGCATGGTGGGGTGGACCGGGCCAGGCAGTGGTGCGATTTGCCGGGTTTCCAAAGGACTGTGCAGGACTGGAATAACCAGTTCGGGCAAACCAGTCCAAACTGGCAGCAGCCAACCTCTGAATAAGCTTCATAAAGGTGAGGGATCTTCCCTACAGGTACTGGTTTACCTGTATCTCAGCTGTGACCTTTGATTAGAACTACAAACAATAAGAAATTTTACCCCAATGCCATTGGACTAGGCAAAGCCTTGGGGGGAGTTTGGGGAGGGCTAAAATTGTTCCCTTGATCCTTGTAGAGCTGACTTAGAAAAGTAGAAACTTTCTGTCTTCTGTCAACATCTCAGGGAAAACATTCTGTATAAAGCCTGGTCTATTTAGTTTACAGTGAAGTTTGGCTCCAGTTGGTCTTTGGAGAGAGTAATGGATATTGAATTAACCTGACAGCTTTGTCCTGGCAATTTAAAGCAGGCTTGTAAACAAGCCCACAAAACTTACTAGCCTGAAAAAAAAAAAGACCAATTCCTGGAGACAGGCAATGGTGGGATGGGGAACATTAAGCTTTTCCCAGGAATTTCTGTAGCTAGGCCGGTAGTAGGACAGTCCCATTCTTTTGTAGTCCACTTGCTTTCCAGGATGGATGAAGACACATGTTAGATTCTTCCAATGCTGAACCACCAGTTGATTTGGTCACTTATTCTCCATAAGGTATGGAGCCTCCACCTTAGGCTTCAAAACAAAGCCAAACCAGGGCATGATGATGGTAACAAGAAAAGCTGGAAAAAACCTGTTTCTTAATCAGACTCAATATTTTGGAAAGGCCTCTTCATTTTACTTAGTTTAATGTAACAATAGTTGAAGGAATTCCATTCTTGTTTTCTTGGCAATATTTACAGGATACACAGAACTACAAAATGTCCACACTTTAGCTGAGTGCATTGTGATAATCCAGCCAAGTTGGAGAATTGGTGGTTCAATGAGTCATGCAAATCCAGAAAGGGGGATTAAGTTGACCACAAGAAAATTGCTGCAGAAAAACAGCCGGCTGAGTGGACAAACTTTTCTGGCAGGGATTTTGCTCCCCATCTCCACTTTAAAGTAGCCACTTCTGAAAGTGAAGAGTTCCCTTTTTCTTGCATCTTTTAAAACAGCAAACGTTTGGTCTTTGCTTACCAACCTTGAAGGTAAAATTAATAAGAAAAGTGATAAACTAACAATTCCTGGTTTCATTTTAAATTTTGACCATATACTATATTCTTACTGACAGCTATGGATGTAATATTAATTTGGGCAACCATCCGGAAACCTTTTTATAATATTAGAAAAACCTACTTTACACAAAAATGTAATTTTTTTTAAAGTCAAACAGTGATCATCTGCTAATGCTACCCAAGTATTTTATGCTGTAATTTGTACAAGGTTTCTACATGGTTCTATTTCTAATATAGCAATTTCAGTCAGAGTTTTTCCTCTGGTGCCTCCAGATAGAATAGATAAAACCACCATCATTCTTGTTTGGAAACAATGGGTATTGTAGTTTAGTATGACTGGAACATGCCAACTTTGGGAAGGCTAGTTTAAATGATTGACAATGAAATTTAAAATATTGCATAAATACAAACTGAATATACAATCTGAGCCAGCAAATCAAAATGATGCCAACATCTGGGTATGAGGGGTATCATACCCAGATGTTTGCATCATTATGACTTTGTTGCCATAAGCTAATGATCCAGAAGAATAAATCAAACACTTTAAATAATTGTTAACAAAGTCATACCACTTTAAGTATACCTATTAATAGTTGCTCACTGGTAGTGGGAAGATATTTGTTGTCATTGCCCCAAATGGATTTAAAGGATATTCAAAACAAAACCAGAAAATGTTTTCTGCTCCTTGAGAAAAATAAATGACACCGTAAACCCTTGTCTGGCAGTGAATCTAAGGAGGTTTAGACCTTCTGAGGCACATTAGACTAAAAACCTACTCCCAGTACAAAGTGGCATTTAAGCAAGTTGTATTTAGAGTTTACTTGAACCCCACGTATAGGGGAGTGTTAAGATTTAAGAAAAATCATTAAATAAGTTATAAGCATCAGAGGAAAAAGTCTTTTGCTTTCAGCATATGTAAAATCAAATCACTAACAGCACTCTAAATACACATCATCTTAGACTTGCAACCATTCATTTAATGACAATTGAAATTACAACGGCATTGAAAAAATGATTTATAACAGGTCCTTACACTTACAACCATAGCACGATCCCCCATAGTCATGTGATTCAAATTTGGATGCTTGGCCTCTGGCATGTATTTAGGAAGGTTGTTGCATCCTGAGGTCATGTGATCATTATTTGCAACATTTCCAGCTGACCGTCCTGCAAACAGTCAATGAGAGAAGCTGAATTGCCTTAATTATGTAATTTACTTATTGATTCTTTTAACTATGACAAAAAAAAAATAGTAAAAGCAGGCACAATTCACTTAACAATTGCCTTGCTTAGTGATGGAAATTCTAGTCCCAATTGTAAATTGAGAACTACCTGTATTTATTGCATCTAGAAATATGGGTAGATCACATTCTGTCCTAAACTTTTTCATCTAACCACCTGGGATGCATTTATCTTCATTTCTGCACCACAGCCAGCTGCTGCTTATAGGGAAATTCAAAGAACGAAAGCCTCCAGCAAACTCTTCCTTGTTATTTAACCGCAAGGATTTACTAGAACAGATTAGCGCAGTTGTGGGTCTGCTGCTATAGGGAATCTTTGCTGTTTGCATTTTTAGAGAAACCCATTACAGCTTTCCTAGTTTAATACTGTAGAAGTTAAACAAGCTATGGCTTGGAAATCTGATAGAGAAGGCATGGGAAAATACAGGTACCTGCCAATATTTCAAAATAAATATGAATATGCTAACAGGCATAGACCCATTATTTTTTTGCTTCTCTCCAACACACATTGTTTCTCAATCATTAAAGGGTTTTTCATCACGTAGTAGAATTGCATCTGGAGCAGTCTCTTCCAAGTCTGAATTATTCACAGGTAAGGATATAATTCTAACTAAATTAAATCAGAACAGCTATCCATTTGGTATCTTTCCCACATTTGTTTAGAATGCTTGGGTCATTAATAATAGATTAATAGGAAAATGTGTATATTGCCCAGTATGGGTTTGAGGAACCTAGATTGAAGGGTGTTATTTGAGTCTTGCTTATAGGTTACAGGTAATCTTTGACGTACGACCATAATTCAGCCCAAAATTTTTGTTGCTAAGTGAAACATTTCTTAAGTGAGTTTTGCCCATTTTATGACTTTTCTTGCCACTATTGTTAAGTGAGTCATTGCAGTTGTTATGTTAGTCACACAATTATTAAGTGAATCTGACTTCCCCATTGACTTTGCTTGTCAGAAGGTCGCATGACTCTGGGACACTGCAACCATAATAAATATAAACCAGTTGCCAAGCATGTGAATTTTGATCACATGACCATGGGGGTGCTGCAATGGTCATAAGTGTGGAAAATGGTCATAAGTCACTGTTTTCAGTGCGGTTGCAACTTTGAACAGTCACTAAATGAACAATTGTAAGTTGAGGACTGCCTGTATATGGGCCATGATTTTAATTCAAAAAGATATGTTCTTCTCTTGCCTGGCTTGCCATAATGTATGGATATGCATGTTTGGGTTGTACAGTTCTCATCAGTGGAATTCTTTGCAGCTGCAAGAGAGCACTAAGTCATAACATCTGCAGAGGCCCTTCGTTAACAGTTATTGATATTTCTGTCTTTCAGTGATTCATCTAATCTGTTTGTTATTCTCTTGGTCATAGCACTGTGTCCACAAGCTCCAAGCTCCACAAATTAGATACATACTGCATGAAATAGAGGGGTGTGAGTGAGAGTCTGAGGGTTCATTTGTTGGCTTTTAAATCTGTCGTTTGTCAAGAACTTTTAAATGATATATATGAAATCTGAAAAGTTCTGTTTGTTTTCACTCTGCCCAACTCTCATTACGTTTGGATTCCACACACACACCCTGCTTCAATTGTGTATGCAGCACATATGTGCATGCTTTATTAAGGTAGCCCTCTGGGGGAGCAAATACCAAAGTCAAGTTTGCAACATGTAACCTTAGCTCTGCATTTTTGATGTCATTCCCAGCTCATAATTACATAATCCCCTCCAATGAAAATATATCACACTCTCAGTCATGACTAGAACATACAAACTTGGAGCCCCCTGGTCGTTTCTCAATGCCCAGGAGTATTTCAACTTGCTTGGGTGGGGTGATTATTTCTTCCTAATGCCAAGCAGAGATCGCTGGGCACAGTGTTTATAAAAATAACAACTGTACACTGTGAAAAAGCAAAGTTCAAAAAGCCTCATGAGTCCTCCTCTGCCAGAATGTATTTTTCTTTTCCCTCCTGCTGCCACCCCTCTCCCAATTTTCAGCCTCCTGTAGTTGTATTTTATACACAACACTCCAAGTTTGAATTCTGGATCTCTTTGTCTTTTGAAGAATGTTTCATTAACTGAGTGACAAAGGCAAGATGTTCACTTCCAAGATACTAGATACTGACAGCAGGCTAGACCCCTTCACTACACTCTTTTCTGCAAAAATAGAAATTTTTTTTCTAGGAGCAGGTATTCTATTCAATAAGAACCAACAATTAGCTTCATACCTCAATATACAATTCACCAATTTTCCACTGTGGATTATCAGAATTATATTAAACTTTAAGGAGGAGATCTTTGGATCTATAGAAGGACAGGCCAAAATAAAAACAGCTTTTGAAATGTCTGAGAGAGGATAAATTTGTTTAAGAGTTTATCTCATTGGATTCGATAGAATTTATTTTCAAGAGGGTGCAAACAAGTCAGCTGTAATAAATGGACCATTCTTTAGAACAGGCCGCCCCAGTATGGTGCCTCCAGAAATGTTGGGATATTATGTCATAATATTTTCAGGTAGCTTGGGCATTGTCCAGGATGACTTAGAAGTCCACAAGTTTTATCTTGATTCAGATGAAGAGCTCCAATGTAAGAAAAAATTCTCTAGCTTAAAAAAAGTTCCAAAGTAGATGTACCAATCATCCAGGGAGATAGAGTGTGTGTGTGTGTGTGTTGTTGGGGGGCGGAACAAATGCCGAACTTTTAAATGTGGTAGCAAGATCAATCTAATACACTTTTCTGATTAATGGATTATATTATAAAGAGGATCATATTCAAGATGCTAAGTTTAATTTTAAACATATTTCCTTAGAAATTAAAGTGTTAATTGTAGCTCACTATGCACAGGATTGCAGTCCTAAAAAGCTAAAAATGTGAAAATATTTTTGCTCTCTCTGACATTAACCTTATTTAGTAGGGATCTGGGAAGAAACTATATTTTAATATATACAGTATCTGATCTGCAGAAATCTCCCTCAATTTTTTTTAAGTAAATCACTCCTAAGTTAGATCAAAGGATTTCCTTCACTAGCACCAACTTTTTTTCAACAATGGGGGAGCTGTTTTGTTTTTTTATTTATTAAATTTATATCCAAGGTGCTTGGAGATCTTTAAAGGGAATCTATAGAGAAAACAAGCCTTTCAATAGCACAGGGGATCTCAATCTTTTTTTAAGCCTGTGGGTACATTTGGAGAGCTCTCACCAAAGGGTTGCTATAGAGCAGGGGTCCACAGAGCAATTAGGAACTGAGCAAATGAGAAAACCATCTGAGCATGAACAGAATCTAGGCAGCACATGAAATCACGCTCCCCCACTCTAGCCAGGAAAAAATTGTGAAGGGTCTTTGGTGCTCTCTGAACTTGGTTGCTTCCTTGCAGATGTTTCATTACCCAAACTAGGTAACATCATCAGTGCTAGTGTGTGTGGGGGAGGGGGGATTTCTCAATTTATATTCCAGTGGTTTGTCCTGTCACTGATGGTGGGAATGATCTTGATGGCTCTTTGGATTGGCTGTTTTTTGTTAGCTTGTTTGGCAATCCCTTGATATGGCATTGTTTACTCTTTGGTTGTTGGTCTGATATTTATTTTGGTGTTAATCTATGCTCATCAGGTATTTATTGCTGGTGCAGAGGTATTTTGGCTTTTTTCTTTCCCTTTTGGCTTGTTGATTGTCTCTTTTCAATGGTATATAAATGTTGTTTATACATATGTGCCTGTTGATGGCGGATTGGTCAAAGTACTAGGCTTTCAAGAATTTTCTAGAATTGGTCTAGCATCTGGATTTGCTTTGATCTAGGATGGTCACAGTTTCCCAGTTGAAGCTATAGTTAAATCTGTTCATGTATTATGAAATTAGAGTTGTCATCATGTCTTCTGAACTGTTAGTTGGTGTTCATGGATGCATTCTGCTAGTCTTCTGTCTGTTCATCCTATATAGAGGTTGTTGCTGTCATTACACAGTATGTTGTAGATGACTTATGTTTTTTTCTTCTGGGGATGCTGGGTCATTTAGTTTACTTAGGATGTTTTGGACGCTTTTAGTTGTTTGTTTGCTACACTGATGCCATGTGGTTGTAATAGTCTCTTAGTGGTTTCAGGTATGTTTTTGATGCCTGGCAATGTTATCCTTTTTACACCTTATGTTGATGTACTGTATTGGGTTGAGTGGTCAGGCACATTGAATGAAGATGCATGGATATCCATTTTGTTGGAAGATGATCGGTTTTCTTTTTTCTGATGTTCAGGGTTTCTGCAGTGTGTTTGTACTTGTCTAAATAGTGTTCTTACACAGCTTCTCTGGTGGGAGGTTGTGTTATTATTTTGATCGTGGAACACTTGATTGGTGTGGATGTTTTTTCTGTGGACTTATGTTTCTTTTTTGCCATGCAGTCTGTCTCCTGATAAGGATATCCAGAAAGGGTAGCATGAAGTTGTTTTCTTCTTCCCTTGTAATTCCTTTGGAGATGATGTTGATGGTTTCTTAGGTATTCCCTAACTGGCCCTTTTTTTACTATGCTAAAACTGTCATTCACATATCTGATCCATATTTTGGGTTGTGTGCACAGGAATGTTATGGACTCCAGGTGTTGCATCATGATCTCTGCTATGAGACCTGAAAGTAATAATCACATACTGTAGGTACATCTTTGATTTGTTGACAAGTATGTCCATCAAATTGAAAGAATATGGTAAGGCAGAGGTTAATGAGATCCATGATTCTAGGTGGTGTATTTCAGTCTTGGTGTATTTGGTTAGGTTGGGTATTCTGTGTAGACCATTGTAATGGATTCTTTGGTTAGTTCTGGGTCTATGTGAAAAGGGCTGCGACATCAAATGAGAAGCATTTATTTTCTAGACAGGTAAGAGTAGATTTGCACTCTAGAATTACTACTGCTACTTACTCACGAGTCCTTATATTTCCTGATATAATAAATCAGAGACTGGCCTCAAACAAACCGGACCTCTTTCTAACACTACAGAGGTTTGTTTGCCATTGCCTCTTTCCATCTTGATGCAATGGGATACTGCAGGATCTATGGCACCTTAAAGATTAACATGTTGATTATTTTGGGAACTAGGATCTACCTTATCAGGGCTGTAAAATATTATCCTTTGCTGAAGATATTTATGGATAGATTTATGAAGCGATTGTGCCATACAATATGCCAAAACAAAAATAAACAAAATATCGAGGCTTAACAGAATAGCCTGATTCATGCAACATGCTAATATAGAATAAAGCTGATCTGGTTCAATCAATCACTGTGATTTCTAATTCCAACCAAGTTTTAATGTGTGAACATCCTTCTGTTGTGTATGCATGTATACTATATATGCAAATGTGAAGAAGAAACAAGAGAAATCATACTTATCTTCTTTCTCCCATAACAGGAAATGTAAAATTCTCTGTGTTCTGCATCAAGGTTACAAAGTAGCTCTTCTACCTGGAGCTGTTCCCAGAATTAGGTTTTGATAGCCAGAATTGCTTTTTCTTAATTGCAATGTTTACAGGCAGTGTCTTCCTTTCTGAACATTTATACTCCAACATTGTAATTCTTAGACGGGCTAAAGAAACATAGTTTTTTTTTCCAAGATGCATGACTTACAGTCAAAGGCCTTCACATTATTACTGTATTTATGAGCCCTCAAAAGATTTTAATGGGTGTGAGACTTAAGAAATTATAGAAAAATAGGTTAATCTTTAAGATACCCAAGACCCTGCAACATCTTATTTGCATGAACAAAAAGGAGTGCTGAGAATGAAAATTAGGCCTTCATAAAAACCCATGTCATTGGGAAGCACCTAGTATCCTTCCAGATGTCCCAGTTTCCTAATTCTAAAGGAGTAACTTTAGTTCATTTATTCTAAAATGCTGGTTTTCATCCAAACATAAAAGACTTTGATCTAGCATGTCTTCAGGAGAATCAGAAGAATTTTGTCATTGTAAGTCTAGTGCCATGATGGCAAACCTATGGCATGCGTGCCCAAGCTGGCACACAGAGCCATCTCTGCCAGCATGCCGGCAGTCACCCCAATTCACAGACTGTGCATGTTTGCACGTGTGTGAATCCTGTGTGACTGCACGTGCACAACTCCTACATAACTGCATTTGCTAAAAATGCAGTGCGTGAGTTGTGTGTAACTGCGCATGTGCAAAAATCATGTGCTTGAGTTGCACATGACTGGCCAAAAAATGCCATGTGTGAGTTGAGCACAACAGCGCATGCGCAAGACTTGTACACGTGTGTGTGTGTGTGTGTGAGAGAGAGAGACTGCGCATGCACAAAAGACATGCTGTGCTCACATTGGGCACTTGGTGCCAACAAGGATTGCCACCACTAGTCTAGTGCCAGTTCTGTATCAACACAAGACTTGGGGACTTTTACATTCCCAGAGCTCAATAGTGTCCCATTATAGTTATCTTTTAAATCCCACTTTTACTCTGAGGTGCCCAGGAATTGCCCTTGTTTTCTCCCTTGTTCCCAATGTGCTTCTCTTACATATTGCCACAGTCCTACTAATAGTGGATAACGGGTGGCAGAATAAATAAAATTTCTCGTTGAGTGAAGGGTTCAATGAGCTAACCGACCAGTGATTCTAAATTTAATTTTCTCCAGACTAGGGCTAAACCGCTAATACATCCTGGCTCAAATTAAGCCCTTGTTTAATTAAGACTCACGAGATCCGTTTTATTACTGGTTCCGTTTTTCTTTCCCTTCGTTGCTCGATTCTGTCAGGCACGCAGTTAAGTTCGCCCACCGCTCGCGCGCAGCCTTCGTTTGCGCGCGCGTTGGTGCGTTTACAGAGGCGAGCCGCATGCCAGGGAAAGTCTGCCAATTTCACGCGAGAGGGGCGTAGCTATTTGATTAATATAGTGTAGTAGCGGGTCTCCCTATCGAGTTTACGGCTCCGGGAAAGCCACGCCCAGGGTCTCGGGGCGCGATCTTTCCTCTGGCTTGCAGGCGGGGCCGAGCCGAGCCGAGCCGAGCCGAGCGCGCGGTAACTTCAGACTCAGAGGAGGTTTTGCGTCGGGGACAAGCTCGGGCAGTGCTCGCGGGAGCTCACCTTCCCCTAAGCAGAGCAAGTAGCAGTTTGGCAGCATTTTTCCACCCTGTCCCCTGGAGGGAGGGGGGAGAAAGGGGAGACGTAGTGGAATGGACAGCTTCTGGTTTTACACACACGCACACGCACACAGAGAGAGGGTGAGAGAGAGAGAGTCCCTCTCCCTCTTTCTCTTTCCATCTTTCTTTCTTTCTTTCTTTC